>JAOWBB010007006.1:0-79482 GCA_028565995.1 Ricinus marginatus
TAATTTACAATAAATAAATACTATCAATTCTAACATATGAACCCTGTGAATTGCATTACATCCTATACAGCTGATGCAAGCGAGATTAGGTGTTGCTGTGTGCAATAGAATTCATCAAGAATGAAAGGTACTAATAATTTAGCACGCGATACGCAATTTGTTCTCATTTTCTGGATTTATTTGCTCGAGCAAATGGAAATCCAGGCCCGATGCAAAAATTTTCGTGGAGCTGAACGTGGAACTTTGAAAGTGTCACGGCAGAATCAAGATATAATGCCATTTGCTGTATCATCTTAACTAAATTTTCCCCGAGGCCATGGTAATGAAAATTTTTTTCTTCCAGCAAAATAAAATCCAAAACTGGGCAAATGTCCGCTTTCGCATATCTCCTTTCCGTTTTGCCCTCTTTTTCGTCCTTGGATGAAGATGGCCCAAGTTCGTTCCAACAAATCTTTCCTTCGAAGCCGACAAATTCATCGTCGATGTCCGAATTATCCGAATTCAAACGGGAGAAAATCACAAGCAAACTATGAAATTAAAACAACGAATTAATTTAATCAGATTCAGGAAAAGCAGGCGCAACACAGAACGATGAGAATACTTGGAAATTTATTTATAATACAGGTCCAGAAGCAGAATCTTCATAGTTAACATCTTCCGCTTCCCTTTCAGTCTTTTCTTTGGAAATATGAATACTTTCGACGGAGGCTGCTATCATCCTCAAGTTATTGATCCCTGTCAGGAGCGATCTCAACGAACTTTCCGCAGAATTTGCAGCAGCTCTGAGTTCCTTCGCAATTTTCTGGCCTTTGTTTCTAACAATTGGCGAAAAATCGCTGGCAGCGTCATTCGGTTGCGGATTGGGATTTTTCGACCTTAGGGAGGCCAGTTCCATTCTCAGATGACTATTTTCTTGTTGGAGTTTCACCAAAGCAGTCTCTGCCGTGGAAGCTCTTTTCTGTGAAACACAATTTCATGCAAATATAATTTGTAAATGTTTATTGATCTAAAAAAAAAAAATTAATTCGGGTTTGGGCAATGTTAAAATTGTTTCAGTTTCGGCCGGTTGTTTTCTTTCTTACAAGCGTAAAGAAAATGTTCAAACAATTATTTTCTTTCCCTAATTGCTTACCACTGACTGTTTCAAATTTCTTTCGACTTGTATGAAAGCGTACTCCAAATCACTGGCATCCTTCCTTTCCCTAGTTTGCAAATTTTCAACTTCAGATTGCAGTATATCAATGATTCTATTCTTATCGGCTAATTCCCGCCTTAGAATTCTTATCTCTTTTTGGTAGTCATCTTCACTGAGCTTAAATTAAAATATGGTACAGGATTAAAGTAGAAGAGACGTTAAATTAAAGACTAAAAAAACAATTAAAAATGTGAGCAAAAGGGTTTTATTCTCATCATTTTATTGATTAATTATTAAAAATATTAATTAATATCTGATTGCAATAAACAGAAATCTGACAGTAAAAATTAATCCTAAAGATAACTATAATCAATCAATATTTTCACCAGAATGTTTTATGATTACTGTAGTCTTTCAACATTTTATTTCCTATTTAAAGAAAACTTCAAAAACTCATTTATTAAAGGATAAATTAATAATTCATAAAATTAATCTAACCATGTCACCTAATTATAGTTTTAAAATTTAAATGATATTGCTTATTACATAAATACGTATATATTATTTACTTTATATGCACATAATTTATATTGATATAAAAAATAATCATTGGATGTTTAATTGTAAATGTTCATGTGAAAATATGTACAAAGATACTAATATTACATTTAAAAATGGATTTGCAAAAACAAAATTTTGACTTACTCTGTTAGAAACACTCTCGGAAGATGATACCCTTTGATTCTCATTGTTTAGTAAAGGAGGGACTAGATTTCCATGTTGCAAATTTTCTCCTAATCGGTCATTTTGTATAGGTCCATCTGATAAAAAATCAGGTAAGCTTTTAGAAACTGTTTCAGTGGAAGGAATTCCCCTACTGCATCCATTTCGATCCTCGGCAGCCACTGTCAAATCAAATGGAATGGGCTGATCCAAGTTTCCAGAAAGAGCAGAATGAGATTCAGCTCCATCGTAAGAAGGAAGATCTAATGGAACAGAAGGAGATAATGAGATTTGAACTCTATTTCTTTGAGATGGACCACTTTCTAATATTCCACAGTTTCCTTGAATAGTTTTCCTTCTAGTAGCACTATCTCTTTTGTTTAACAGAAAAAACTCGTCATTCACTTCATCTGAAATTCCCAAAACTCTGTCACTGGTGTTTGCAGTAAAATCAGGCAGCCCTTTATTACAAAAATTTTCTTCACCTTCAGTATGATACTGTCCAGCACTTAAAGTAAAATCAGGTAAATTAATGCCAGCATTTAAAGAATGATGATTAAAAACATCTGAATGAGCACTACTTTTCACATTAAAAATTGGATTTCTGCGTTCAAGATTTAAGTCAGGGAAATTTTGCAGGTTCAAATTGTCCACATTTAGTTTCAATGAGGCACCATTGAGATAACATTGTTCAACAACTAAATGATCCTGCACAAAGTCAGGAAGAACAGAAGCCATTTCGTTACTGTTGATGTTCTTGGACACACCACTTATGGAATTTAAAGGAAGATTTGTCTTCTCAGGAAATGAACCCTCATTGGGTGGCTGTAAATTTTCTGGAGAATAATTCTTTCTTTTTACATTCTGATTTTTAATGTTATTCGCATCTTGATTAAGAAACTTCTTAAAAGAGAAAGGATTTTCGTCCTTTTTAGGTGTAGACTCTGAAACTGAAAATTTATATTTACCGTTATTTCAAAAAATTAAAAATTTATAATAGGCATTCGATTTAACAAATAAGATTTATTGAATGTAAATCAAGCATTCCTAAAGTTATCAATATATTAAAATTTATAAATACAAAAAAGTTGAAATAAAGCTATGTTTACAAAAATTTAACTTCCTTGTTTTTGTATATATATATATATACAATTTTTTTCTAAAACATTCAAAATATTAATCCTACCGTGTTGATCCATAGAACTTTCATTGAGAATCTGTTCGCTATTTTGAAGATGTAATCCGAAATCCGAGTCTTCTACCGAATTAATATGTTTATCTTCGTCATTTGAATTAATAGCAGTATCTTTTTCTGACGATGTATTGTCATTATCATTTTTCTCAGCCATTTCTATAGTACATTTGATTATTTGGATGGTTTCAAAACAAAAATGTCGACGATCCTAAAGCTTCTTGAAACAACGAAAGTGGGCGTGTATGTTTCATAATGCTTTTTCTCTTTCTTCAATGCAGCTCCAATTCTTAATCCAATGGGGCTTTATGATGTGCAGAAGTCATTTGATACCTTGACCCAACTTAAAAGAAGTTATTTGGCACCTCTTTAAAAATATTTAACTTTCAAATGTATCAGAAAGATTTTCTAGCGCGCTAAATGAACTTGGGACATGCGCGTTACGTTCGGCATAATGGTTTCAAAGTTCGATATAAGGGTTACGTGCATGTTTTTATAAAGTTAAAAATGAGTGTGTAGTTGCTAAAAGGGTCGCACACCTCGTGTGCAAGCAAAGTTAAACAAAAATGGAGTAAGTAACGTTAATTTTCACGTAGTAAGGTTTGGCATTTTGTATAAATTAAGAACGAAATGAGGCAAGCGTGGTGCCTTCGCTGTTAGAAATTGGGTGTCATTTATGATGAAAGCGGAATGGTTTAATGAACTCCTTAAGGCTATCATTCTTGCTTGACCTTAATCCAAATTTCAAGTAAGAAATGCGAATGTTGTTCTCTTTTATTTTTATCGAACTTAAGATTTCAGAATTTGAGATAATTGAAGTTCATGGTCCCAATTAAGCTTTCAATTTTTTTTCCTCCTGAACTTTTTTGCATTTTGCGTTGTTTTATGTTGCATTTTTTAATGGAATTGTTGACAAAAAAAAGTGATATTGAACTATTACAATTTCCATTTGAACTGTTAATACACAAGTCAAAATATATACTCATCAATTTAGCTTAAAAGTGAAAAATTTCTGTGTTATGTTAGATTAAACTTAAGCTTTTGATTGAATCTTATTATTAGGTGAACCACTTTTGTGATTCAAGATTTTTGTTTTAATGTAAAAATATATTTTTTTGTTTGAAACTTGATTATTAACACATGATATGTCAATTTAAATAAGTAGGTGCGCAATTTAAAGCACATCATAATGAATAAAAGCTTCCCAACAAAATTTAACTCCTCAACAATGTATATATCTGATAAAAAAATAAATCACTAATGAAAATACGTGGCCTTGAATGAGCTTAATAAAATGCAGTCTGTATTTGTTGATTTTGTATTTAAAAAATAAAAAAGGAACATTGCCATTATTTGCATGCAATAACTTTCAGAGACATTTGCAGATTCTTTTCAGTCATTTCTTAGCCAGATCCTATCTATTTAATTATCTCTGAATTAAACACCTAATTGTTTACTTGTAAAAAATTTATAATGTGATTTATTAAAATTATGTTTGCATTTAGGTTCAGTTGGGATTAAATGATTTTTCTGAAAAAAATTTTTTATATTTCAGACTGTTCTTAAAGTGAAATTTTAGTGGAAATACTGAAAGTTAAACTTTTTAAGTTAGGGCTCATGTCATTTGTGGAAAATGTTGATGGAAAAATAAATTTCTACGAAAACATCTTTTAATGATGCATGTTAAATTTTAAGCTATTTTCAAGACAAAAATTTCAGTTCAGTTTTTTGACATGCACCATCAAATTTTTATTACATTTGTATATGTGTTTTACAACTGACAAAATTTATAAGATTGGAAAAAGAAATTCCATTTGTTTTCTTGAAATGATTCTTTTTTTCCCTCTTATTTCAGCAATGTTGCAGGGAAAATGTTTTTAATAAGTCAGGTCCCATCCTGAAAATGCATTTCAGTTAAATAATGAGATTTTTTTCCTTTACTTTTTCAGAGTCACCATGGCATTTGTTCCCACCATAAACCTGTCATTAATTGACAAAATCTTCAGGCAGTTTTTCACATCTATTTGGAATATAAATTCTTTATCACCTGCAGAAAGTAAAATATTCTGCAACAATGGCATCTCTGTTGGATTGGCAAGTCAAACCAGTATTCCCTTCAGCAGAAGCTGAAGAGGATGTCTGGGTTTTTTCTGAATGTGAAGAAAAAATTGTTCAAATTGAGGATGCCAATTTTGGTTCCTTAACCAAAAAGGAAATAGCACAACAGCTTTTGAATGACATTGAAAATATTGGAAAAAAAGATGATTTTGGTAAGTTGAAGTACCAAATTTTATTCCCGTTTTTGAAAATTGTAGATGATGGGGGTGCTCTTTAGGGGAGGATGAGTTCAGCAGCGTTCTGATTTATTCTGGCCAGTCCCGAGTCCTTTGCAAAAGCGTGTCGCAGCGAAAGATCCCGCACCCGAACGTAGGTTTTTACGTTCGTTGGCAATTAAAAAAAAGGCAGAAGGAACTTTATTTAAACGAGAGCATTAAATGATTAAAGTTAAAGAAGGTACCTTGTGGAAAAGTCCATGCTTAAGGGAATTCCATAGATTAAATTTCACGTAATGCAGCGTTGCCGCGTTCCCATATTTCAAACATCTCAACTATTCGATTCGGTCGACGGCCATCAATTTATAATATCGTACTAGAAAGCCACGCGTTTTCGTTGTTTTTATTTGTCACTTTTCCCACGTTCGCGGCCCGGTTTGCCGGGAAGTCGGGTCAGGAGATGCCCGCTCGCCTTAATGTTCGTTGGGGCTCGAGGTCTGCCGCCACGAATTCGCCGATTCACACGATCGGTTCCGCAGCGAGACGCGCAAGAAACCGGTCAGAATCCATTGTCAACCGGGAAAATTTGACGTTTCGAGGAAAATAAAAAAAAGCCGGCGGCACCATCGGAAAACGCTGCAGGGACATTCATTTCGAGGGTAACGTAATAAAGGCTTCGATTAAGGAATTCGGGGCGATGGAAAAATGGCCAGCGAAAACGGAGTCTAACGTAGGGCTGCGCCAATGTAAATCACAGGGTCAACCTGTTTTTTAATTACTTGCAAGGAGTATCTTTTACGTTCGTTTTCACGTCACAATTCGGTGATCATGTGGAAAGTCAAATTTCACAATTTATCTTTTAAAAATTTTCAGTGAACAGGTTTCTCACGTGAAATGTAATTTTATATATGTACGTTCGCATGTAAGCACGGACAAATGCTGTGAATCAAAGTGAATTAATCGTGATGCGGCTTTGATTGATCCCTTTTCGGGACGCTATTATGAAACCTTCATATTTTTGCCTTTGGAGGAAAGAAATAGTTTTCAACTGCCAAAAGTTGGTAAAGAGAAGGTGAAGGAGCGGCCGGGGAGTGGAAAGTCTGGAAAACTCGTTCGACCCAGAGGGGGGCCAAAAGAATAGGCGAATTGCGTGCATTTTTTTTCACTACGTGGTGGCTTCCGAAAATGACCTGGACAGGTATCCACGGTAAGGAACCTCGCCGTTCTCGTGGAGCTCCCCGTCAGAGCGGGAAAGGCTCCTTCTTCCCTTGCGGGCAGCCGACGGCAGCCTCCGAGCAAGAACGTCGAAACGAGGTTTGGGTCTGACCTCGCGGGTTTTCGAGGGAAGGGAGAGGGCCTCGGGGCCCGTGCCTAGGCCTTGCCGTTTGCGCTTGGCGTCGGGCCGCCCAGGGAGAGGTGCACTGCAACCGCGACTTCGAAGTTGGGAAAGTTCAGTTTGATTTTAAGTTAAAAAAGCTTTTTCTTTTTCTTTTCTTAAATAAAAATTTCTCTCTTTTACATATCGGAAAATTTTTCAATTTTAGAGATTTGCCGTTTTAATTAGGTTTCTGCGATGTTTCTGGGTCCCGCAGGTTTCTGTCTTGAGGAGACGAACGTTTAAAATAAATAATTTTGAATCTGTATTCCCGGGGCGATGGTGCACCGTAATTTATGCCTTGTGACGCTGCGGAAAATATTTAAGACGGGGAATTTATTTTCATTTTTAAGGCGTTCGAATTAATCCTGCTCTCCGAGGAAAGTTGGGCTTCGGCAAAAGTCTTTCTTCGATAAATCAAACTGCTGGATGTCTACGCTGCCGTTCCCTCTTTTTCCTTTTCGACCGAGTCGCGGACCTCGCTTTCGAACACGTTTCTCCTGCATTAATTTGCTCGTCGCATATTTTGTATTTCAGACGCGTTCTCGAACTGGCTGGAGGAAAAAATCAACGTGCCGATATTCGATGAAATCCAACCCGTGCAATCAGCAGAGAAGCTTGATTCGGAAGCCGACGAGGAAGCTCCGGATCTCGATGACGCTTTGAAAGACGTCGATCCGACGCCTCCCCAGAGTCCCGGAAGGAAGGAAGCGGAGCAGTTGCTCATTCTGAGCCTGGATGGAGACCGGTCGATTTTACCCGCCGACGAACCCGTCGAGAACCTGGATCCGAAGCTGGCGGGCGGCCCGATTGCGTCCCTCGACTACTTCCTGTCCTCGGAAATCGCATCGGAGTCCGTCCAGCAGGAGATTTTCTGCGACGGCGACGAACCGCAGTCCATAATTTACTTGCAGTCTTCGGGTTCGCCCGCGGAAGGCGAGCTCGCCACCGCTCCCCCGACGCCGATGTCCGATCTCGAGAAGGAAATGGCGGTCGTCGACGAAGTTATCCGCAGCACCGCTCGGAGCCTCGAGGGCAACTTCGACTGCTGCGAATCCGAGGCGTGCTCGTCCGGCAGCGTCGTCAGCTTCGGTTCTCTGGAAAGTCTGAGCGCCGACGGGGAAAGCGACGCCTCGGACTGGTCACCCTCCCCGAAGAAGGCGTGCAAGAAGCGGGGGAAAGGAAACAGGAAGTCGAGGCCGTACGAGCGAGTGAGGAAGCAGGAAGATCGGTGGATGCGCAAGAAGGAGCAGAACAAAAACGCGGCAGTTCGCTATCGTCTGAAGAAGAAAGCCGAGCTTTCGGAAATACTGGAAGAGGAGAGAATGCTGAACGAGAAAAAAGGAAATTTGGAACAGAAAGTTTATGATATTAAGTTGGAGATTAAGTATTTAAAGGGATTAATGAGGGATTTGTTTAAGGCCAAGGGTCTCTTAATCAATTAAGATAGCAATTTATTAGCGAACTAATTTAAATATTCTAAATGTGCTTTTAATTTGTATCTCGTTGACTTTTTACTTATTTCTAATCTGATTCGATTAATTTTTATTTTTCAATGTTTTTTAAGCAGCTTTAAGATTTGCACCTTCGCCTAATGTCGGCTAATCCGCCAATTCCGCAAGTTAGCGCTTTTTATGCTTTGTCCATTTCCGGTGCGCATACTCGCAGCTCAGGTGTTGTTAAAGGTTCCGTCTGCGAAACTTTGCCGTCACGAAATATGTCTTACGTAGTGACTTCTTATGAGTAATTCAACTGAGTTTGTGCAGGTGGGGCTGGAGCGAGATTGGATGATCTTTGCCGCGCGATGTTCTTACGAGAGTGGGGCCCTCGAAGGTGGCGACGAATCGAAATCGTCTTCTTTAATCGGCCGGAGAGCAATTTTGAAGTCCCGGCTCCGGCAGATTCCAAAGGATCCCGGTTCAAAACCAGTCACTTCAATCAAAATTGCATTTTCCGCACCGAAAACCCAAGAACCGTTTCAGGCGTTAAGGCCGAAGTCGCTCGTTCGCTTGCTGGAGAAGCATCCACAAATTTTTCATAAGTTTGGAATCCGCCATTAAGAAAAAAAAAAAAAGGAAGCACGATAAAATCCAGCGAAAACCTTTCCCCCGGCCGGAAGTCGACGGGGCCACAAATCGCGGGAAACGCGTCGAACAGCCGCAGCACCGGCAGCGGGGCCACTTTCGGATCCGTCGGTCGTTGCGCTCCGCGTGCTTTTCTGCGGACAGGGAAAAGCCTTTTTGCCGGCGCCCGGACAAACTGAAATTTCCCAACTTGTCTCTTCCGCTTCCTCGAGAGGCGCCCCGGAATCCCGCGCCGTACTTTTGCCCGGGAGCTTGTGCCACCTCTTTCCGTTTGTTCTTCCCCCTCGGAACCCACTCGCTTCCACTTAAAACAATATTTAATTTCTTAGGTTTAATACTAAAATTTTAAATTAGGAAATCTAAATGCATGGATTCTGTTTGAGAAACAAAATATTTGATTTACGTTTTATGATATGTACTTTTTAGATTAATGAATCTTAAATGTTATGCCTGGTATTAAAAAACAGAAAACAAAAAAAAAAGCTCAACTAACCAAAATTTTTTTTAAATTTCTCTATGTGGACGTTAGAAAGTAAGGTTTTGTCGATAATGGAATTGATTTAATTTGAAATGCCTGTCGCTTAAAAGTAACAATAAAAGAAAAACTAAATAAAGTTGAAGGTTAAACATTAATTTTTTCTGCCGTTCACTCTCCGAAACCAACCCGAATCCCTAGGAAGATCTCGATTAATTGAAACGGGCCGGGGTGCGTTGCTGCAGCCGCAGGTCCCATACCGCGTGAGATGTGCCAAGAGGAACACACCTTATCGCTGACGACAGCGAATAAAGACTCAAAAAACCACGGATCACGGGTATAACGCGAGCGAAGCCGCTGCTGTATTTCAAAGCTGCGGTCGGAAAGAAAGCGCCACCGACTTCCGATGGAGGATCAGAGGGAGGAAAGCGATGCTGACATTCTCCCGGAGGGGAAACCCTGATTCGGGGGAAAACGAAGGGAAAACCGGATTTCCGAGGAAATCGCGCGACGATGACAATGCGAGATGATGAACCAAAAACGAAATAAATCGTATGGGCGGAAATCGATTCCTGTTTTCGATTAATTAACATTCTATTAATCGAATGATGGAACTCCAATTCAAATAAGCCCTGGGGTTTCGAGGGTAAATCCGAGGAAAGCCTTTCGGTCGCCGGTCCCCGGCGAGAAATCTCACCTTCGTCAGATCGAGTCTGGTTCCACGATCTTATTATGGAAACGGTAAAAAATTAAAAAAACGCAGGTCGACAGGAGCGGAGATGAGGCCGCCCGGGTAATTTGGTAATTTTTAAGATGTCGAGATCGGGAAAGCGCGCTGCGGGGAGGCGCAAGGAATCGGAGTTCTTTTAAAATTCGACCGAAGCCCCCCGGAGCTTGCAAATTCAAAAATACTCGGGAACTCATCTTTTCGACAGCAGTGAGGCGGCCTCGGCACAAAAGCTCCCCGTAACTCGCGGCTAATTTATCCGAAAAGTTCGAGTTTGCGGTGAATTTAACGCGATTTTCTCAGGTCATTTCCGTTCCCCCCTCCCGAAATTTAGCGCTGCATCGAGCGAGCCAAACGATAACGCGAGAGCTTGCTGCTGCTGCTGCTGCTGCTGCCGCATACGAAAGCGGGTCGATTCGCGTGACGGCGGCCAAACGACTTCAACTCGCAGAGTGCAGTTAATTTGCCAATGTTAATGTAATTCCGAATTCGTCTTGATTGAGACCGACATAACTTCGTTAACATAACTTCCCCATATGTTTGAGTCAGTTTCAATTACGCTGCCTCGCCCCGGCGTTTCCCTCTGTTAATCTTTTAGATTTTCGTTTCTCCGGGGATTTTCAGACTCCTCGGAGTGGCAAAGCCTCCGCTGTCGCCCGATTTCCCGAGGAAGTCCGAGGCACGCTCGCAGCGCGCGTCTTCGGGGTATCGCGATCGACGTTTCGTCGTGCATCGCGCGAGAAAAATTCCGCAATGGGAGAAGCGAAAAGACGAGAGGTTGTTTCGGAAGGGGTTCTTTGTCACCGACGCGGTAAGATGTCGACGGAGAGGCGCCGAGGGATGCTTCAGGTTCCCCGTTTTCACCCGGACATCGGGTGCGAAGTCGAACGAGCGCCGCGCACTTCCTTTCCCGATGGAAAGCCTTCGCGGGGTTCGGAACCTTTCCTTTTTCCTTAAACGGTAATGTACCCCCGCCGTGAAATGGGATGGCGTCCCGCTTCTTTTTCCAAGCCGGAATGTCGTTTAAGCGCCTGTCTGCGCTTCGCAGCAGAGGGAGGTCCGCCGGAGCGTCGGACTCCTCGAACGGCAGGACGATGCCGAAAATAATCGCTTGCCTCGCCGAAAGGAAAGCGGCCGCAGCGACAAAGGGCCATCGCTTGGACGCGGGAGACGCTTCGACCGAGATTTTTTCGCGGGGTATCGCGGGGGTAGACACCCCCGCACTGACGTCATTACAAATCGATGAACGCGTGGGGAAAGAGGAAACCACCCCCTCCCCGGCGCGGAACGTTTCGTCGCTGCCAAATGACGTCCCCCCGACGACGCGCAATTTTCTGCGGGAATCTCTCGTTTTCCGTCGGCTTTCCCGCCGCTGTCGGCGGACGGGGGAAAATACGAAACCCGGGCGAAGACCGAGGCCGCAGAAAATGGCGGAAGGCCCCGAAGGCTCGAAGCGTCAAATATTTTTACGGATTGTCGTTTCGGGTCCGTGAGCAGACGAAGGGGATTTCGCCGTCGGATCAGTCGCAATGGAATCGGTTCGCATCCCGGCGGTGTCGTTCTGCGTTCACTGCCCACGAAAAAACCTCCGGAAGCGATTCTCGCGTTGTCGGGAAATCGATGCATCGAAACTCCGACGCTGTTCGATTTTTCCCCGTCGCCGAACCCGACCGGCTGCGGTTAGAAATCCCCCGGATGCTTATTGACCCGACCCCGTCGCGCAACTTCGATGCGGACGGGGAGCAGCAGCGGAGGAAACTTTGTTTTTCCCATTTTCTCGCGCAGCTTCGCCGACGGGCAATTTCAGCGTGAATCCCTACGATCTCCTCCAAAACGGATAAATTATTTTTGTCGAAGAAGTAAAACCGAATCGACGGCCGCTTCTTAATTTTCCTCCTCTTCGCCCGTGCTCCGTCTCGCGCAACTTCTGCTTGGGTCACTTCGGATTTTCCGATTGCCATTTTCCCGTGCGCCGCGTTACGCATGCACGTTCCCACCTCCGGGACGAGTCGAAAGGAAGTGCGTAGAACGGGAAAAGCGGAGAAGGCAAATGTAGAGGAATCGGATTAAGGTTAATTTATGTGGAAATGGGAATGGGCCGTAAAACGAATTCCCGATTAATTCTGTCGGAGAAGTTACACACCTGTTGCATTTCGAGCTTTTACTACAGAAACATGCCGTCGACCTTCTTTCGCTGCTCATTCATATTTGGACAGAAAACGAATCGATGCTTTCTTCCTCCGGGTTCGAGACTTCCCCGCCGAACCGTCTGCAACGTTTCGCACTCGTTTTTCACTCTGCGAAAGGAGCGACCTTACCCTCGCCGTCATCCGGAAATCCGGAACGGGAACTCGATCCGTTTGTGGTGTGACTCCCGGGGCAAGCGGCAATCGTCGAGGTTGCCTCAATCTCGCGATTCTCCAGTTCGGGGTGTTGGAAAACGCGTTCTGGCCGATGGCGAGGGGATGCGATTCGCGATATTCCCAAAGGCCGGAAAGTTATACCGTCTCGTGCTGTTGCAGTCCTTTCTTTTGACATCGCGGATGATCCAAGGAAAGTGTTCGGAGAGGAGAAAATGAAATGGCAGCGGCGATTCCAACGGTGCCATTCGCCGACTTCGTTGTTCTTGCTGCCGGGGATCCCGCTTGGAGGGCCGGGAAAATAACCTTCCCTCGAAATGCTCATTTCGACCGCGCGAATCCTTCTCGCGATCTGCCGGAGGCGTCAGTTAAATTCGGAGTTAAAGACTCCGGGATTCTGCCGCGGAAGGCATCGATTACTCCTAAAATACGTTCGAATGGGTTTGTACCGCGCATCGGAGGTTCGAAGACCCACCCGATCGGTCAAATTGCAGAAAGGTTCGTTTTAACCGAAACTGCTTAATAACAAAGCTCTGCAGCTTATGCAATAAACCTGTACAAAACGAGAAGTGATGGAGCTTTAATTAAAAATTTACCTTGTGCCATCGCTAAATGCGATATTAAAAAGTTATATCGTCTCGTATTATTGCAGTCCTTTCTTTTAATATCCCGGATAATCCAAGGAAAGTGTTCGGAGAGGAGAAAATGAAACGGCAGCGGCGGTGCGGACGGTGCCATTCGCTGTTCTTGCTGCCGGGGATCCCGCTTGGAGAGCCGGGAAAATACCTTCCCTCGAAATGCTCATTTCGATCGCGGGAATCCGTTGATTTGCCTCGCAACACGGGGGCAGATCTCCCGCTGAGGAAACGACAGCGGACGTCGACGTCCACCCTCCCCCGGGGGTAGCGCCGCCGTTCCTGCGCGAACCGAGTCGGGAGGCCAGCCTTGCACCGGCGAAGCAGGACCCGAAACTGCCGGAGATTTTGAGTCGCGGGGGATGTTTTTCCGAGTGCAAATCGGCGAAAAAAGAAAAATTTTTTTCTCTCGCGAATGCAAAAAGCTCGCCAGGGAGCGTCGCGGGGAACGCCGTCGGAGAGTCGGGTCGAAATTTTTCCGGCATCGATTTTCCGCGAGTTCTGCGGAGCAATTTCCCCGTCCCCGGCGAGGTTTTAACTTTTCGCGCCGGGGCGGAAAAGCGCCGCTCGAAGGGAGAAAGGAAGAGGATCCGGAGCGGCAAGCGAGTTGGGTTACGCGGCGGTCGCGGGAGGTTTACGGGCGGCAGGAGCGGCAGCAGCAGCGGCAGCGGCCGTGGGTGATAAAGACTTCGTCTTTAGGGTTATCGTTATCAGAAAACGGCAAAGTTGACTGGTTCGCGGCGCAACGTTACACTCAGTTCACGGCGAAACAGCTCGCGGTCCGGATCGAGAAGCGTCGACGCTTTCGACACCTGTTGAACATCGCTCGTTCTCCGCTCGATTCTCGCTGCGTCGCCGGAAAATGTCGCTCGCATATTTTTGAATTCGCCGCCGCAATAAATTGCACTGGAAAATACGGAAAATCGCACAAAATTCGCTGCATTTCTGCGTTACCTGTTGGAGCACGATCGGTAAGATGCAAAAATTGTTCTTTTTCTGTTACGCTTGGTTCCGCGTGTGGTCTGCGTTGCACGCGAATCCATAAGCCTTCCGCCTTTTGCCTGCCTTACCTGCCCTCGCGGCGGGTATCGGCGACAAATCGCCGTTCGCGATCTCGGTGCCGTCTGCCCGTAAGCCGTTTGAAAAGCGTCCGATGGCAATGTAAATTGTGCCATCCCTTCCCGGTTTGGAATTCGGAACGCTTTCCGTAACGGGAGACGAAAATTATCCGGAAAAGGTTTTGTCGCCGCGGGAAAATGTGGCTGGAAGCGCCCTTTCGGCCGGGTTGCGCCTTTCCCACCCTTGAAATGGGACGCGGCGGGATTTTCGTGCACCCTCGCTTCCGCTTTCCGTTCTTCTTCTTTATTGCTGTTGCATTCCATTATTTATAGTTCGGCTGACGGGATTAACGTCATGAACCGCGATGGGGGAGAGCGCAGAAGCTTTCGGGGTCGGAAATAAACGAAAATTAATTTCTTTTAAGTGAGTGACTCAAAAAAAGACACTTTTTTAGGGCCGAACGAGAAACGCAGCTTCCGGTGCGACAGCGCAATTATCTCTTGGTTAACCTGCTCGAACACACCTCTTGGTAATGTATTTTTAAATAATGTCAGCCGCACGGAAATGAATGTTTTACATTTGGACCGAGGTTGATTCGGAAAGGCTGTTCTTGACTCTGGAACGGAATACAAAAGCATTTCGAAACTTTCGAATTCATAATTCCGTATGGTTTGCCGCAAAGATTATTTCCCGAAATATCAGTTATCTTTTACAAAGTTTCAAAATGGAAGAACCAAAGCGCCGGACCGGTGTCTTTCGCTCCCGGACCGTCCTGTTCGAAGATCTCCTGCCTGCATGCCTTGCCGTCGTCCGGAGAACTTCGTGCCCGAATCGACGAAAGGATCGCGAACGTATGAACCGCAGCATCGTTTTCGATACCTGCAATCAAGTTCGCCAATTGTTTGGAACGAGCCTCTCAATCTTTTGTTAAGTTTCCCTCGCGCCGGGGATGTCACAATCGCTTATCCCGGTTTCGGGTGTCCATCGTCCGTTCGCGAACGGAATCGAGGAGGAAAGTGCCCAGGTTCGAAGCTCGGAAGAGGGGGCGTTTTCCGCGGCGGACGCATCACGTCCGGTCGGGTAAAAGGTTCGGAGCGAGGCGAAAAGTCGAACGAAATCCCAACGGGATAAGGTAGTTTGAAATTGATAGAATGGGAATTACAAAAAAGCAAGAAAGGGCAAACGTGAAAAACGTTCATTCCTTGATTCCGGAGAAAATACCTCTCAAGAATGCGAACAACTTCTGCGATTTGCCGGAAAAAGCTTTCGCCCTCGTCTGCCGCCCTCAACCCCGGCTCCGAGAAGCCCGCCAATGCTCGCGAGAGGGAACGACAGCGACGCGAAAATGGCACGCAAACGGACGAAGCAATTGGCACAAATAGGACGAACGGAGCGGGCAGCATCTCGGTCGAGGGCCCATAATCTTATCTGCCATTCTTCTATCTTATTCAGTCACCGATTGTTCGAATCGAGTGCCATCCAACCTGCCAGAGCGATTCAGCAATTCCTCTGCTTTCCCGTCCGCAAGTTGCACTTTAACTCGCCGAACGCAACCCGAATCCACGATCGCCAAGGAGCCGATGCAGTCACGATAGACGCAAGACTTTCGTTCGCCCGTGGAAGGTGATCGCAAGCGAAATTGTTCGCGGATTCGCAATATTTGGACCTGCAATGGTCTCACCAAGCCGAAAAACCTAATCCGGACCGATTTGCAACGTACTTCCGACCGCGGAGTCATGCAGAACACGGCAATTGTCCGCTCTGCAAACGCAGTCTGGAGATGCACAAAATGCTGTTTATGCACTGCCCGGCAATATTCCATCCCCGATCCGCATTTTACGGATCGAACGTTATTAAATGTTATTTTGATATATTGAACGAATTGTTGAAATGTCATTACACGCGCACAGATGTAAATTTTATTTATTCGGAAAATTTTTATTAAATAGTTTCCTAATGCGTATATGAGTGTGTGGTGTGTGTGCCATTTGTATTTTTACACTTTGTTCCATCGATCCTGATATAAGTGTTCTTTTGCACGTTCATTCCTTACGGGCTGCGACCATAACAAATCGCATGTGATAATAAGGATCTTCCAAGGAGCCGTCACCTCTTTCGCCGCACATTTTTTTCTCATTTAGGAACATCATTTTTGTTTGTCTAATATTTGGATTTCATTTCCCTCGATGTATACCACCAGAACTGTTACTTACGAACGTCGATCATCGTTCCCGAAGACGAACATTAAAACTCAGTAAGTGCGGTCCTCACCAAGTGTCAAATGCCCCGTTGAAATGTTGTTTATAAACAATTCCCTTTGCCTTTCCAATCTTTCCGCAATATCCTCGGCTCGCTGACGCGTGTCGTCGATCATTTTTCCGAAAATCTCCGACAGTTCGCGTCAGCGAAAATTTCCCAAGGCTTCTGCCTCGGGTTGGGACACCTCGAGAGGCGGCTCCTCCCTTCGATTTTGCTTAAATTTTGCGTCGGAAAATCGGAATGAAGATTTTTGCCCATTTTACCCGAAGCTAGGTGGCGGCGGCGGCAGCGACCGTTTTTACGCATCGAACCATCGTGCCCGCAAATTCGAAAAACGTCCCCCGAGCAGAAAAAACGAAATTTTGCGGAAAAAAAAACGTGCGGTCTCGTGTTATTTTCGATCAGTTGGTTTTCCGCAAAGGGAAATGGAAAATTATTCATACGTTTGAAGATACACCGTAGATGCAAGCTTTGATGTCGGCTAAAAAATACATTACCTTGCGTGGTCAGTCGCTTTTGCCGCATATTTATTCAATACATCGCAGATAAATGATGTCCTAAAAATGTTTCATAATATCCTTCCCCGATCGTCCGCGAACCGTTAATCGCATTGACCTATGCGTGCGATACGTAACCTGAGTTGCTGCGCACGCGAAATGCACGGGGCGGGCGCCGGAGACGTGGAAGCAGCTCCAATTTAAAAATTCCTGCACACGACGTGAAAACCTGGAGAACGAATCGCATGAACTGCGTTTGATCCGATGAAGAAGCTGCGCAAAGGTTTTCCTCGGCTCCTCGCGCCCATTTGCGAAGTTACGTTGTCAAATGGCCGCTCTTCCCGTTTCGGAAATTTCCGGAAAAGCTTTCGATCAAATGGCTTATCGGTCCTCGTTTTTCGTTCATTCTCCCGGGGAGCTCTGAGCCCCCGGCGAAGCGGACACCGCGGAAAAGAGGGCATCGTTATTTCCCGCAGGAAAACTTATTTTTATTACAGAAATCTCCGGGAGAGCAGACGTGGAAAGTTTTTGCCCTTTCGGTGGGGCAGCGCCGGGGTTTCCACTCCGACAGAAACACCGGGAAAACCGAACAAATTTTCAGTTACCGGACCCGAAGAGTCGGGAACGTCCATTAAGAAGTTTTCGAACTCTCCCGGCTTTCAACCATCCGTTCGGCGCAACTATTTATTTAATAAATAAAAATCCATCGAGTAATTTTAATAATTACGATTTTCGTTAGTGATTTCTCGCATGTATACATTTCAGTTCGATAAAACGGAAAAAACCTCCGTTTTAATGCACTTTCCACATCTCACGCTTTGTCTATGTTTTTTCAATTTCCCTCTCCGCGGGTGTGCCCAAAACGTCGACTTTATGCGTTCGGCAACGTTCCGAGCGCCACGGAAAGGGAAAAAAAATTTTTTTTTTTTAAATGATCGAGTTTTCCGAAGCAAAACTTTTTCAAATCTCGGAGGCAGGGCCGGTTTTCTTTTCCGGCGCCGCGAAGCGACGCTTCGCGTTCGGACGTCCCGCAGCCTTCCAAACTCGGATTCACCGGTTCCCGCAAAAAGCGGTTGTCCTCGCCGAATTCGTACGAGTCTGATTTTCCTCTGTTGTCAAGAATGCTTTCCTCGTTGCTGGCTCTCAAATGAGTGACGCAAATCGCGAGTGAAGTGGGGCTACATAAAGTGCTATCAATGAAGCATTATCAATCTTCGACGGAATTGCTCGGAAAATTGATTGCAACAATTTTATATTTATCTTTCCTTCCATCTAAAACGTTAAATCAGGGATCCTTTTGTGTATGCGTGCGTGTATATATATATTTATCGTATTAATCAACATGTCTTCGTGGCACTAAACATCGGCGGAAATGCGCCGACGGACGACGCGTCGGCCGAACCTCCGATTCCCGAAAATATCTCCATGCAAATACAAACCGCGCTACATATTAACAACGATGGCTCCGTTAATTATGGGTAATTAAAAAAATTCGGCAGATACATCAATGAAATGATGAAAATTATTGCCTTTCATGCAGCTTTTCTGGGTTATTTTTATCGCAGCTTGCTATACCTTTTAATCACTCAGTTTTTCATTTAAAATCAATAATGAGCTTCTTATTTTGCTGGTCTTAATACAGCGGCAGATTAAGTCATTAATTTATATTACTAAACTTAAAGTTTACCCGTTTCGTTTATTAAAGCAGACGATTGGGTATTGAAAGATAAAAGCAAAAAAGGGAGATTAAAAACGTTTTCGTAGAGCAATTGCTACGCTTTGCCCGTCGTCTTTTCGCCGAAGGTGCCAGGCGGAAAAGGTACCGGAAAGGACAGATCTCTGTCGCGAAAAAAAAACCGGAAAAGTCGCCTGGAGGTTCCGGGTTTGTCCACTCGGTAAAAACGATTGAAATTAAAGGCCGTAGGAGTTGATTGCTGCTGAATTATCCACCGAAAGAACCCGTTTTTCCCCCGGATAATCGTTTGTCGAGGCGCTGCAGTATCTTTCCCGACACCGACCGAAGGCCGCCCCGACGTGGAATTATCCGACGTTCCTGCCATCCGTTAAAATTACGCGAGAAAATCGCATCCGGTCAGAGCGCGGACCTCTGGAAGCCAACAATCCGAGGAAGGGCAGGGTCCGGACCCGACGGGCCGGTGGAAGCCACCGCCTGCTCTTTCACCGGGAAAAGCGGCAAAGCATTTGGCCCGCGGCAAATTTTTCTAATAATGGAGAAACGCAGTCGATATCTGCCGCGGCGATTAGCGCGATGATAAGATAGCGCTTTGTGTATGTTACGGTGGCAGATTTATTACGTCGATCGGTTGTAATTCAAAAGAGCTTCGCTTTTAAACGAATGACCGATTCATCCGCGATCGCGGAGGCATTGTTTTTCGACCTGCGGGAATTTCCCCAGGATATTGCGAAAAATTTTCGGTGTCTCCTTGCAGCTGCGGAAGTGAGCGCAAATGTCGGTCCGAAATCGGAGGTTCCGGTTCCGTCAACCTCTCAAAAACCAAGCTGAAATGGGAAGCCCACGGCACGACATCCTTGCACCGGGAAGAAACTCCGGACCTCTTCCTCCGCGCCCGGACCGGGAATCATCCGGGATTTTCGTTCGGCGCCTCCGAACGGAAAAAAAAACTTGAGTTGAACGGGATAAATCTCAACCGTACATAAACGTTGATCCTGTCGCTGCCTTTCGAATCGTCATCCGACAGCGTTGCGAACTGCTGAGCAGGACGAAAATTTCAGCATAAACACAGAAAATTTTCGTAATTGCTGTCGAGTTCAAGGACTCAGATTTTTTTCCCTTTTCTGCTGACACCTCTAATCTACGGCTTAGATTCGGAACGAGTCAGGGACGATGTCAGCTTTTGAGCGTGTGTTCGATCAACGCGCTTGGATTGGCTCCGTTTATGCGAACATTTAGAAAATAACTGCGCTAGACATAAAATTACAACAATTTTCCTCGTTTCGCCTGCCGAATGGAGGAGAGTTGCCGACGCTCCTCTCTCCGGCTCCACAAATCGCCGGTTCATTTGTAATTTTCTTTATGGAAAATGCTCCCGGTCCCTCTAGTTAACCATTGTGAGCAACAATAAATGTCACTTACACGATATTTAAATTGATTTCAGCGAAAAGTGAGCAGTCGTGCATAAAACTCTTTTCATTCACCGATTTCGTTCCCGGAACATTAACCCCGCTGGTAAACTTTATGGCAAGAGCCGCGCTTTCGAAGTGGAAGCAGACGAAGCGTCGATTAGGAGTCGGCGGACCCTCCGAGATAGGTTTTTGCCACGTTGAGTTTGGCATTTTGCGAAGCTACCAGAAACGAGAGTGTAAAAGGACGACGGATATAAAAACTTGTTATATTATCGGAGACATTATCGTTTTCGGAATCCAATTAAGGGCGAGAAGTTTAGCGTTACCAAAAAGAACCGGTTTCAAAGCAATTGTCCAACGGCTGGCATCGCGTAATATGAGAGTTTTATTTCGCAGCGTACAGGTATCAGTGGGCGACGTTTCTCTCGATCCTCTCATCAAAGTGCACATCCTTCTGCCGAGCTTACGGGTATGCTGCGTTACGCGTTCGGCGCATTTTGAAAACGAGATGATTAATAAAGAAGCATCGAATCCGATTCGCCATGCTGGATGTAACCTGTCGGTTCTTATCCCAATTCGAACGTTTTCGCGCCGTAAGAGTTGGCTCGTCTAACACCGAACTGGAGACCGTTTCTCGTGGATATGGCGACAGCCAAAACTCACGTTGGAAACTCTTTTCGGGCCTTCTGAATTCTTCCCTGGATTTTGCCATTCAAATGAGACGATTTCCCAGAGGATTTCTCCATTTCTTTCTTCGATTTCGTATTTACTTTGTTCATTTATTTTACTTCATCAGTTCCAAATTTGATTACTTTGCTAAACATTAAGATTCAACCAGGAAAATAAAACGTGCCTTTCAGGACACGCCAATTTATTTAATTTTAACTTCGCCTTTTCTTTTTCATTTCTAGCATTTCCTTGGATTTAAGGCTTTGGCTCTGTAGATTTTGTCCTTTGGTTTCCGACATTTCTGCAAAATCAGTGGCGGAAACAAGTTCGGCGACAGATCGGGGCTGCAATCGCCCCAAACGGTTTCCCCGGGGTTGGGTTAGGCGAAACGGAAACTGGTGGCGTTACAAATTGCGTATTTTCGAGAGGATTTCCAAAGTCTCCGAAGCGATGGGACTCTCCGAGCTGAAATGAACTAATGGTTTTCAAGCGGTCAGCTTGCAGCTCGTCTGAACGAAAAACTCGTCCAAAGACGTGGTAACAGATTAACGTGGTAGTAGCGATGAGAAAACTCCGCTTTTCCTCGGGAGGGAAAAGTAATATTTTCACTGTCGTGCATCCTTTCTTGGCTTTTCCCGGTTCTCCGTCCTGCCTTCGGGATGCGTGCGTATGCGTTTGATTTATGCGGGACGTCAAATTTTAGAGCGATCGAATTTTCGTTCGCGGAGACTCCCGGAAAATGATGCACTCGTTCGATATATTGTGGAAGGATATTAATCAAACGGAATCGTAATTAAAAATCACCGGCAACCTGGAATAAATTCGCTAAAAATTATTTCTCCGATTTCGCGCACTCATCCGACGCAGCTCGCACTCCGATGAATGACTTTTTAATTAATTGCCCCATCGGACGAGGAGCTTTAAGCTCGCCTCGCGGTTTCCACCGCGAAAACCCAGCAAAGTTCGAACCGCCCGCATCGTCCGATCGATCCGGCAGGTCGCGGCCCAAGACGACGGATCGTCCCGGAGGACGATCTTGAACCGAAAGCGAACTGAATGCGCCGCGGAAATGGGTTACTTCAATCACGGCGGGCAAATGAGGGCGATAATCCTCATTCTGTCGCGCAATCGCCCTCATCTTCCTTCATAATCCGTCGAAAGTTGTTGTCCTCCCATCCGGAGCGGAAATACAAGACAGGTCGAAAACCGAGCAGCCGAAGAAGGTAAATGGACAAAGGGCTTCCGGCGCTGTTCCACGATTGCTGCGGGATCCGGCGTAATTCCTCCTGTGGAAGGAAGAACTGCACTGAAATTCCTGCGGCAACCCTCCAAATTTTGGTCTTCCTAAGGAGTTCGGGCAGCGTCCGAACCTCCGGACAAATAACAACCGGGGACGCGCATGCCGTGGTCCCGAGGGCCTCCTCGTCGGCAAATAGATTAGCCAAGACAACACCAACACGTTTTAAATGACATTTAACTTATCTAAATAGCATTTGGCAATTAATGAGCTACTTTTTCATACCTTAATGCATTAATAATTAAAGCCTGATAATTGAAATGCAAATTTATTATTTGAGGTAAAGGAACGAAACAGCTTCTGCTTAATGGTTATTATTATTCTCGCAAAAGCAAACTACCCGAAAGGAAAAGCCATTATGAAAGGCTGAGAACTTCTTCGTCGCAGAGTTTTGTTAAGATGCCCGAATAATCTTCGTTCCCGAGGGATTCCGTCGTGGCAGGTGAGAATGGCCCGCACCGAAAGTTCCAAGACGAATATTCGGCGGCGGGAATGCTTTTCATTGTGTCGGTGGAAAAAACCTTGCGTTATACAGCTGCTTAACTATCCCGCAGCGAACAGAATTCTTGCCACATTCACCTTCGTATAATACGAAATTCAAACCTGTAAGCGATTCGGTGTCTGCGAAATCCAAATCCTCTACAAGCTTCCGACCCTTTCCGAGATGAAAGGTGAGTAGCAAAATGGAATCTCTTCGGACATTAACTTGTTCCAGTGAAATTTTATGGCCGAGTCGTTATTTCTCATAAATATTAAGCGTTTACGATCCGGAATAAAGAGAAACATTTTTAATCCTTGTCATTATCGTCGGGGATGCCAACCGCGGCGTAGGATGCGGACGGCATAAAATTTCGAGCGGGCCTCTCCAGCGCCGCGTCCCTCGGGAGCATTCGAATGCAAACGAATCCTGTGGTGTCTGCCCGGTACGTGAACCTGAATGCAATTTTTATCCGAGGAACTGAGCAAAAAAGTCCGTCGGCGCATGCCGCCGCCGGGGAGCCAATTCATCCGGTGAATAATTCAGAAATATCCCCAGAAAGCACGCCTGTCCGTTAAATCGACGCTGCAGAGCCGGGGAAATGTGCCGGTTGCCCCGATGAGGTTGTTACATTGTCACCGTAACCGCGATAACGGCGATGTGCACATGCAAGCTTTTATATAAAGCCAATAATCACCAAATCGTTTTTGTGGTGCATCGGTCATGGTGAATGCAGATAGCTGGGAAACCTTGGAAAACTCGCTCGTTTCACACTTTGCACGACGGCCGGGAAACCGATGTCCCTGCGGCGGGATCCGCTTTCGTCGAGCGAGAAAATCCGTCTCCCCGGATCGGGCGCCGGACACTGGAGTCCTTCCCGTCTCGCGGAAAACCATCTCGGGAAATCACCTTGTTCAATCCTTCAGACGATCGGAGGACACTCAAAACCGAGCACCCGAACCCGAAACTTTTACTGCCTTTTGCAACATAAATAAAGGTTAGTGCCCATAAAAATTCATTAAATGATAATGGATTCCAAGATGGGCAGAAGAACCATCCTCAATCATCGCTTAATGCAGCAACCTGCATTGCGCGTCGAAATGCCTGCAAGCCGCCATTTCACCTTGTTCCTTTTGCGCCGCGGGTCAAAATCATTCTCTGAGCTCTCCATCTTCGCGATCGCGAAATCGTTTTCATGTCGCTTCGCCGCGTCTTCGTGGAGTTGACGAAATCAATGAAAAATTAGCCGTGAAAGGAATAGGATCTTTAGTTGTCTCCTGCCACGGAATTTTCTCCCTTTAATTGAGACATACTGGTGACAACAAACGAAAATTTATTTCATTTGCCATCATAAAGTCGCTTATTAACTCTGCCTCATCAATTAGAGCTTAAATTGAATCTCCAATAACGACAGGAGTGACATCCGAGCGCAATGGGTCCACCGATTTTATGAGACCGTTTTCTCCACCGCAGGACTGTCCGACTTTTCATTTTTCTCGAGTGCCTTTCGATGATTTCGATGCACCGAAAGCTTCCGGGGTTCCGTCTGCCCAGCAACGCGACACAGGCTTCAAATTGCCTTCTTTCCACTGTCGGGGATCAACTGATTCCGCACAGTATCGCAGGGCAGATTAGGGAACTAGGCGATTTTTGTTTTTTTTTTCCCGGACCCATCGGGAAAATGGAGTTCGAACGAGGTTTCACGTGCCGAACGCTTTACGGAGGCAAGATTCTAATCCCGATATTGGTGGCATCAACATTAAAAGAAAATTCGCAGGATGCCGTTTCGCCCTGATTAAAGCAGCACTTTCATACAGCACCCCAGAGATTAGATATTCGATTAGCGATACACATTTACCCGAAGGTCTAATCCAATCTAAGAGATTCCTGCGCGCTTGCTTTGATTTCGAGCAACTCTCTTTTAAACGCAGAACGACGCACATTTCGCCGGACTGCATGCAAATGCATACAGTCGGCGGAACGAATGCGCCCGAAAAGTTTTTCGGCTGCATCGTCGGTAATAATCTCGCTTGCTCGGCGTCGTTTAAGGCCGCACCTCCGGAGGAAACCGAAGTTCGCGAAGGAGTCGGATTTATGGTCTGCGGTCGCGTCACCGGCGAAGGTAAGCCCTAATCAAATTCTGACGAGAAGAGGATATCGACAAAATGTTTTCATTAAGCCGAAGGCTCCAGTAACAATTTTAATTAAATGTCTCCTCTTTCGTCGGCTGCGGCCCGGAAAATCCCGTTGCCTTTTGTTTTGGGTGACCCGGCGTCGCGGCAGCGAATTCCGTTCGCCGGGCGGAAACTGCACGAGCGACGTGTCGACGGCCGCGTAAATTCGGCTCCTTCCACGAGGAGCCCAAATAAAAGTTTTATAAGGCTGTTCCTGCCTCCCACGGCCCAAAAAAACGGACGAAACGAAATGAGAAATATTGCCGGGGCCTGTGAATAATTACAAATTGGAAGTGCAGAGTACTGCTTTGGAAAAAAAGGTATGAACCGGAGGTTGAATAAAAAATGCCTCGGTTTTCTCGTCTGAAAAAAAATCTCGAGGAAAGTCAAATTAAATTCTCCATCATTTTATTAGATTTTGAGTAAAATTGCTAACTTACGAGACGAATCCGAGGCGGGAAAGAAAGGTTCCGATCATTGTAGAAGGAGCCCTCCACGGCGCCTGTGCCGAGCGCGCGAAGTGTGCCCGGTCCGCATAGGCAGAAACTTTGCGTTGCGTCGGATTCCTTCGGTCTCGACCTCCTCGTTTTCAATGCGCGACATTTTTCACGACGGAAGCACTCATCTGGCGCACTTCGAAGTCGGCCTCGGTCGACGGCAGCAGCACCAGGTGAACCCCCCTCCCAGTGGGACAAAGCAATTTCTGCAATCGATTGAAGGCTTTGAAACGGAGCTCCGTCGATTTAAGGAAAGCAACCCACGAATAAAAAAGCGTCAAACGCGACCGGGGCGGGCTCAGAAACATCCACGAACGAAGCGACGCACAAAGGCCCAAAGGAAGTCTGAAAGCGACAATGTCCGGATGGGTGCTTAAAAAGACCGACTTTCCGAATTGTGGGTAAGGGCGTGCTTCCGGGGGAATTTGCAAAGTAAGCGATCAGCAATTGCTGAAACGTTCAAAAGCCCGCGGCAGCACGGTGACGATTTAAAGGAAAACTTCCATCGACGGAGGACGACCGAAGATTATCAAATCTCATCCTCCGGCACTCGACGTTCGCCCGCCCCAACGCTCTCTGCCAACGTTTAAAATGAAAAAGTACCAAAACGTTGATCGGCCTTTACTCGCGAATCCGCGACCCATTCCGTTTCTTTTAACAAAGACAACTCTTATTATTAAGAATAACATAAAGAGCAAGTGCTGAAAATGTGAAATCTTTCAACCTTATGCCATCTTACACGCATAATAAGTGTGACTGCAGCGGAAAACAAAACGACATCCAATTTTAGCGAATATGTGTTTCGGTAATGTAATGCTAAATAAAGAAATGATAATTAATAAAACTGATAATATAGTAATGAATAAACAGCGGTTTTAAGAAAGAGTTCTAGAACTGAAAATTTAGTAATTTACGGAAAAATCATAAATTAGCGATCCATTTTGGGTCTTTGAAAATATTTTTTCACCCGAGAAAGCTGAACCAGTTTTCAACGGGATTCGCGTAAAAAGACCGAAATTGGGTTTCACGTGTTTTGTAAAGCTACACGAGACTTATTCCCATCGGCACAGCCAAATCAGAGGTCTGGAAGTTCCGATTCCTTTGAGGAGAAGCTCTTTGAAAGTCGCTTCGAGACATTTTAAGGGAGGAATCCGAACGGAATTTTGTTTCCTCGGGATGCCGTCCGTCCGAGGGAAATCCGGGAACAAGCGGTTTCAGAACTTATCTCTGCAAATTCGGAATCGTCGGAAAACTTGTTGCTCAGACTGCGATTGAGCTTAGGTTAACTGACGAAACGAGCCAACTCTCCTCGTCGTCTTTGCCGTCGTGACTCTCGCTTCGGAAAAAAAGGAAAGCTAAACTGGCCCAGAGCCGAGGGAAATAAAATTCTGAAGCAAAGCGATGGAAAAATTAATAAATTGAAGCGCAGATCCCCGATATTGCCGGGTATTATTTCGCGAGTGCCGGGAGCGGAATCTAAATCTTCGGCGAGGAAAATCCTTTCAGTCGGCTTTCCACGAGCAGCTCGAAGAGGCGCGGAATAGATGGAAAATTTCCCGCCGGTATAATTACAGCGCGAAGAATATAATTAAAAAGACAAAGGTTCGACAATGTATTTGCCATCAACACAAAACCGACTGTGTAAATAGAACGTCAAGTGTTGGCGTCAAATTGCCCTCGTGTTTCGTGATTAAATCATTGGGCTCGTCCGAATTAAAAAATCGACCTAAATTTCGAATTTTCCTCAGAGTTTTCTTCTGACCTATTTTTCGCTCCGGCTCCGTTCGTTGCGTCTCCTCTTAGGTTGGCCACGTCGGTTCCTTAACCCGTTTGCCATTTCGGAGGCTGCGACCGGCTCGGGTTGGGCCACGTCACATCCTCTAACGCGTTCGCCACTACCGGCAACGGGATGGGTAACCCACTTTTCGAAACGCGAAAAATGCGGGTATCGGGATCGGGGGACCTGGCGGCTGGAAAGAGCGCGATGCTGCTTCCACGTTATTTCGCCCGGTTTTTCGCTGGTTGCACGATCCGTGAAAGTTAAACAAATCCGAGCACGCTCTTACAAATGAACTCTCCGGAAACGGATCGGCTCCTGCTTCTTTTCTGTTGACATTTCTCTCGCACTTCGCACGGCGTACGTAAAGACCGCACGCGGGGATAAAACCGGAACTGGACCAAGAGGAAAAAGTGCTGTTTTTCCGAATTAACCCCAGGTTCTCTTTAATATAACTAAGCTTTCGAGGGCCACGGTCGACGACGGATTTACGCTCGAAAAAAAAGCGAAAACAATTTATAAAAGTGTAAATCTCATTGGATTTGTGCATTTTGCATTTCGCTCGAAGGAAAAGATCGTTTTGCCCATTCGGAAAAAGTAAGTTTCCCCGGCCGTAGATTTTTGTTTTTGCCACAAAACACTTCACACGTGGCGCGCGGAGTTACGCTTACACGTGCACGCGCGCTTTCTAGGCGCTTCAAAGATTTCGCGACACTCACTTCCATCACGTTTTCCGCGGATTTTCCAAAATTTTCCTTCCCTGCAAATACGAATTCGGACTTAGGCGGTACATTTCAAACCCCCATAAATATTTTACTTTCCCAAGGTGAATAGAATACGCTCGATGATCGTAAAAATAATGTTTGAATATAGTGAGAAACTGCTGAAAGAAGTCGAACTGCTTCGAAAATAGAATTGCAAGTTGAGAAAAAGCTTTTTATGGCTCTATATTACAGCTTATTTTGAAAAACAGAGAAAATCCATTTTGACATTAAAAAAAAAAAAAATATTTTATATAATATTCTTTTGTAGCGGATTTGCTCGTGAAAACGGCAATTTCCGACATGTGATCTGATGTATTTATTAGATGATGTAGATGAATGCCTGTTTTGTGAATCTTCAGTACACTTTATTTCTTCGAGCCCCGAATTCGTTATTTATACTCGCGGTAAAAAAAGAAAAAAAAATTCAAAGGTACGAGTGCATAATCTAAAACTTTACATTGACTAAGCCATAAGACAATTTGACTAGGTAACGAGATGCGGAGCGATAATTTAGCAGTTTGCATTATTTCTCCTGCTGCCATAAGTCAAATTGCCAACCTAATACGATCCGTTTATTGCATTGCATAAAAATTTACGATGGGCGGAAAAACCACGGCATCATTTGTTGCATTCCGCATATTTTCCACCGTTGACGGGGAAGTAAGCTTCGAACTTTTTTCTCGTGGAAGGATTCCGATTCCAGCCCGATGACACGACTCCGGAGAAAAGCGAAATCGACGCCACCCACAATTTCATTTTGCGATGCTTTCTAACAGAACGTCGCATCGCGAGAAAAAAAAAAAATTCACGTTCGAGACCGAGGAAACAGGTTCGACCATCCTGGTTTTCCCGAAAACCGCAGGGGGACATCAAACCGGACGAAGTCAACGACCCGACCTTCGGCGAGGCCTCCCCACATTGTTAACCGGAAACGGAAAAACAGGTATCGTTATCAATACCGGAGCCGACTTCCCTCTTCCAGCGACGTCCTTTCTCCCGGGGGATCCGCAGCAACCTCATATTCAATTGTGACACAAACCGGAGGACGTCGCGGAAAAGTCAAAAGCATTGTAATAATTGTAATTCTTCGCCATTTCATTTCCTCACGTAAAATCAAGGGGGCAGCTCTCTCCGGGAGCAGCCCCCGCGCCGCCTCCTCGCCATTTTCCATGTTATCTTAATTAAATGAAATTTAAGGAGCTTTCGTAGTCGAGGACTTTGTTTCCCGAAGTTTTTATTATGAATTCTCAATTTTTATCTTCTTCGGGAGAGAAAAACCTCCGCGGAGTCCCCCTCGTTCCTTATCGTTATGTACGAACAATTCGGGAACAATGGGAAAAAGGGATTTTTGGCTCGAAATTAAGCAGTTTCAAACAAATAAAAGTTGAGATGGGGATTTTTACCGGGGAAAATTCCGGATTTTGAACTGGAGAATTATTTTGCGAACGTTCCACGGAAAATCAATAATTTCTTTCAGGGAAAAATCGAAAACCAAAAAGCTTGTTATCGTTATTGCAGTACGGCGTTTAAGCATCTTAACGCGATTTAAACTTTTATCAATGGTTTTTACTTTTATTACGGAATTTTAAGCTCAAATTGTTAAATTTATCGAATTTTTTGAAGCACGTTCTCCGGTCTAACGTAACATACAGTTCGAGGGCCCATACACTCGACACGGCGAAACAGAAAGCACTTACCTGTGTCGGGCACGACTTTCTCCAATCGCCAGTTGAATAATAATACTTGTTCTCCTGTTTGTGGTATGAATTTTTCCATTACTGTTCCGTGGGCAATAGAAATCTGAAAGCACAATAACGCACGATATTTGTACCAGTCGAACTTTCCGGAGGCTCTCTCCGGGCAACGTCCGAAGGTTTTCACTTCCGAAAATCTCTGTTCCCATACCTGATTAGCCTTTTTCAACGTAGGCGGAAGGTATCTTTGTTGCCGCTCGAGACATTTAATAACCGCGAACATGGAAAAATAAGTAAGGCAGTCTGTTTCAACAGTAACCCAATACCATCTCAAGAACATTTCTTCTTAATGTTAACGAGTTTGATCAAACGCTCTTCACTCTCCATTTTTGTGGGGGTCGTATTAATTTCTGCAGCATTAGGAGTACAGTCTTTCTTTTCGCTTCGTATAAAAGCCTTTAACCTGCTATGGAATCCTCTAAGAAAGAAGGCAAGTCCTCCCGGCATCTTGGACATCGGGAAATTTTATTTCTCTTCGTATTGAATAAAAACTTTTGTATCCGAGTCAACATATTTACTTTCCCGTGAACGGAGAACGTGCCTCGGGATCACAACACAAATTTGCAGTTTTGACAGAGTTAATCGTCACAATCGCAGTTTCCTCTCAACCTGTGGAGGAATTCGTGAGGAGCCAGAGACTGTGGCCGCGATCAGTATTAGACCTGCGGTAACCTCTTCTCGAAGAAAAAGCGTTTCGTCATTAATGCCATTAACTAATAGTGCCAAATGATTTATTTACCATTGGGCAACCGTTTAAATGCAATGCTGCAAGCAATTCAGAAAATGATGATCAAATAGTTCCCAATGTAGTGCAATAAGTCGTCTTGGATGATAAAATGTTGACGTTTCTTCCAAATGTAAGTGCGTCATACAGGAAAAATGTAACTTTTTGAAACCGTAATTCGAGATCGATTCCACTTCGGAAGGGAATCCGCTGCGTCACTTGTTGCATGCACGGCCGAACAGATTCGGGTTCTTCCGGAATCTCGGGGAAAGGAGACACCGGAAAAGTCTTCGGATGCTGCGGTCGCCGTCCTTGCTGCAGCGACGGCGTACACGAGGGAGAGGAAGGCGGTGGAGCAATGTCTGGTTAATTCCGCGTCGCTTTCCCTCCCGTTAAACGAGACGCAGCATCGTGGAGCCGTTTCCTCCGGAGGTTTCCGTTACCCTGGCAACCTTCCTTTAATAAATTCCTTCTCATATTTGAATCTCGTTAATGTCCGGCATCTTTCTGAAATGTTTGCCCAAGTTTTCTTCTCCTCCGCTTCGAAAATAGCCACTTTTCCTCCGGCGGAAGTCGCCTTTCCTGACTCTTTTTACGCTGAGCCGATCCCGGTGCCCCCGCTTTTTACTTCGCGTCTTCGCATTCCTCTCGGACAGACCACGTCCCTGCCTGCGGAACATCGTAATACTCTGGAAACATTTTAATTTTCGCCATTTCGTTTTATACAAAAACAACTGAAGAATTATATTTGCATTCGATAATTGACGAACATAACTTTCATCCTTAAATAATCGAGAGATGAATTTGCCTTTCTTTATGTTACCCTCTGTCGCGTAATTATTCACAAATGCGATCGAACCAAACGTATCGTACCGGAAAACCATTTCCCGATCATGAAATAAATTTTCAGCAAAGCATTATTTAACAACGCAGACGATTCTTAAAATCAGGAAACTACCTAAATGCCCAACCTGAAGCTCAACAAGGAAAAAATTTTTCACATTTACAGCATGTAAGAGTCGATCTCTTTTATTGCCCTTTATACGCGAAGATGTGGATAGTTTTAATGCCTAATAAACCATTAAAAAGTGGCCTAGCACAATATCAAAGTCTGAAAAAACATTTCGCTTATGATCGACATCGAAGTTAACACGGTTTAAGATCAAAATCGATTTTCCAATTAATAAAAGGAGCCTTTTGCGAAGGCCAATAATCGCTCGGATCCAACCACATTAATATTAAATAATCCGCACTTTTTTCCTTTATTAACAGCGAAAACCGATGATGCTGGCGGAAAGAGACTGTTAGCACGTCTACCTGACTCAATCATGCCGAAAGTAAACGCGGATTTTTAAAAGGAAGATCCTGATTAGTATTGTGGTAAAGGCATATTCTCTTATTCAACATTAAATAAACTGGAATAAAACATCACTCGACCGTGTGCTTCAATAAGAAATTTAAGGAGACGGTGGCCTAAATATGCAGGAAAATTTTCAACCGCGACAGATGAACACGTCCTTATATATTACAAAAAATGCTCATTATTTATATCTGATCTCATCATTTCAGAAAACCTTATTATATATATATATATATGCAATAAATGCAAAACAGATTTCTTTTTTTTTCGGATTATTGGATCCCGCGAGGTTTCGAGTGTCATATGCGAATTTATCTTCGTGTTTGACCGTTTGGTGGAAATGCGATCGGTTCTAGATTTTTAAATAAAATGGTTAAAAAATCTTTGTACCTCTCCCCCATGGGGCAAGGCCGAATTAGAAATATCCCTTATAGGACTTTCTTCGGGTGGATTTCGTCCCGAGGGAGCGGATTAAGCACCGTCGAAATCCGACACTTCCTCAACGGGAAAGCTACGCGAAAATGAGGAGAAGAAGGAAAAATTTGTTTCTTCCGCGGGAAAATTTAATGTTCTTCGGCGTCGCGATTAACACGATTCTCTGACGCTCTTCACAAGCAGCAATCAGAAACCTTTCGCCTCCGTTTCGCTGCATCCCTCGACCTCTCTCTCTCTCTCACCATGCCCTCGGAATGGAATCCTCCTCGTTTGAAATTAATTAACTAACTTAATTCGGACAAATCGAACCAAATTCGTCGGACCTTTTCCGCGGGAGCTCCAGAAAAGACGAGCGACCCCGACAGGAGATTGATTTTCCCGAGTGGCGCTAGAAATTAGGCCCTGCGAACCTTCGAAGCATGAAACAAATCCAATGTAACCTTAATCGTAAATCCAGTCTGCCTAATTCCAGCCAAAAACCGTTAAATGAATTGCTCAGATCGTCTCTTTGAACCCGTATTATTAGTTCTTAAGAGTATTCGATGCTTCGGCATCGTCGCAAAACTCTTTGGGTCAGTCTAAACCAAAGCGAACTCATCGAGCAGTTCCTTTCCTTCGGGCGAATGTTCGGACGAATTTTCCATCGGGAAAATTTATCGACGCCGAGCAATGTTACAAAGATTTCGATTTCCCATTGTTATTAATTTCGAAAGAGCATCGTCTGCAGGCCTTTTGTTTTCGTGTGCAGCGCCGTCGTGATGAAAGGATCAAAAATCGATCCATCAGAAAACGCCAACAGTTATTTAAGCGACCGTTCCAGGGAACGACATATAAAAATCGTCGGAGAGTAAATTTTTCATGCAGCTAAATCGGTTTAAAATGAATTGAAGAAAGCTTCGTTCGCTGCCGTGACCGAGCACCCCAGTTTGGAGGGAAATTTTCACGGCAGACTTCTTTAGAGTTTTCCAATTTATTTTTTAATTTTTAACTTCGCTCAAATTTCCAGCTTTTCGCCAATGTATTTGCTTCATTATCGATTCAGAAATTGCAGCAGTTTAAGGGGCAAAGGAAAAACAAAATATACAAGGCGCAGGGTAAATGGAAGCCCATCGTCGCTCTCGTGCAATATTTAATGATCTTCCGTGGCAGAAAAAGAATAAAGCGAATCTCCTTCTCGATGTTTCTCCCAATTTCGTCTTTGGAGCCGGTTTAAAGTTTTTAGCTCTTGGCCCCCCCGGGGTTTCCCGGAGACCAAATTTCCATCGCCAACTTTGATGTTCTCACCTCGAATTTCTATGCAAAATCCACCTGAGTCACAAGCTGACGCCTGACGAGTCCCACGTTTCCAACATCTGACAAAATACCGGCAATTGCCCCAGATGAAAAAATTATTTTACATTTTTCCATTTTCCCGCATTAGCATTCACGCCGCGTATGAATTTGCGCCATCATCCGAAATGGAAACATATTATTCTGATTACTTTGAAGCTTTACGGAGATGTCACATAAATTTTTCTTGAATAACAAGAATCCCGAAAGGTATGTCTTCGTAATGTCATCAAAAAGTGATGCCACCATTACATAACCATTGCATGTGGTCATGCCGGTTTGCGTTTCAGACGAAGCTCTCTTGAGGTCCGTCGTGGAAGGAAAAACCGGACTTTTTCTATCTTCGCCCATCTGCTCTGCAATAGGAACTAGTTCGTTAGCCTTCGCTCGATTCGACTGAATTTTCTCCAGTTTGAACCGACGAAGTGAAGGAAACCTGAGCACTGGCAGAGAAACGGGGCTGATGATGGTTCGCGACGTTATTTCGGTCGGAGCAAATCTTTCCCATCAACTGTGCAAATCCTTAATTTAGATTTTAATTAAACGCTTTTTATGATTGGTAAAATTCATAACAAGGTGTAATTTTCAGAATGGCTCTTTTTGTATTTGCGAAATAGCATATAATGAAACAGTGAATTAATTCAAAGGCGCTGCAAGTGAAAAGTATTTGCACTTATCTATTCGAAAAACGGCAAGGAAAAATCAGAAAAATTAAAAGAAAACTTGCAGGCAATTCAAACTCCCATTTGAAATGTAAACACAAAGGCAATTTTTAAGGAAAATTCAAAGTTTTCAAGTATCTTTTAAATTTTCCCTTAGTGCGTGACTTTCGGCAACTAAGGAACACGACCCGAACTCAGGTTGGGACGAAGAGAAGCGAAAACTGAAAAAATTGAAAATTTTCATTCATGTCGCGATATCCGATGCATCTCTTTCATTTGTATGCGGATCCTAACAAAATCTTTTCTAATAAAACACCATGCCATGGGCATGGTCTGCGTGAAGAACCGGAAAACTGATGCATTTTAAATATGATATTAATTTCATGCAGGAGCGCAGCAATGACAGACTTTACTTGTCTAAACAACTCAATGGGGGGAAAAGTTGACGTGAAAGGCACAAATAAAAGCAATTTTTCTAAATTTCCTGAACAAATATTCCAGGGCTTTTTCTGCTCCTGTCAATCTTGCATTATTCCCTGCAGGTTGGTCAGTGGAGTTTGTCATTTTCTATATTCCTGTCATAAAAGTTTCTTTTCTTCATCTTGCTAAATAAAATGGCCGTAGAGGATATTTTTCAGTGCCAGTTATCCCAAAATTATAGCTAGAGTTAATAATAATACATTTTTAATTATTCCACGGGGAAGTTAGTTATAATTCTAGGTTGTTAAAACTCACATCCGGATTTGCTGTTTCCAACAGCACTTAGATACGGTAAATATCACTTTTGTACAGTGTGTTAGTTAGATATGGCAAATTTAACCCCTCCCAAACAAATTTTTTCCTTCTGCTGGGTTATGTTTGAAAATCCGGTAATTTGAATCCGAATCACCTAACATTTTAGTATGGCATGAAAAGATATCGCAATCATTTTAATTACCTACGGTGGAATCTCACGTTTCAAGCTTTCTGAGTGGTTTCAGGAGAGATGAAAAGAATTCTTTCCCCGATCCCTCATTCATCGGGGTGGCATCAAAGCGTGGGCCCATTGCTCATTCAATTTAACGCCGACAGCATTATGCATCTTGCAGAAATTTTTGCTGTAGTAAACTGTCAGAAACAATAACGTTCACTGTTGATGTAGTCGAATAATAAAAGTAAATTTATTTTTTTAAATTTTCATGAAAGTTAAAAGTCGAGGACGATGATAAATATTCAGGGAGGGAAAAATAATTTCTGGGCCAATTCAATTTATCTCATCTTCTGTACACCTCCCTGTCTATTCCATCTCTATTTTTCTTCCTTCGAAAAAGCGAAACAATGTTATAAATTCATTCAATCCCTAGTTTAATCCGTGACACGAATTCTCACACAAATTAATAATATTTATGGAAATTTGTCAGAGAAAAAAAAAGGACGGAAAAAATTCATCCGGAAAACAGTTTCCTGCATTTGCGATCCACGCTGTACAAATGGAATCCGCAGCAGTTTAGCACATTCGCAGTAGAAAAACAGATGGAAAACGTGCTGTATGCGAGGGAATCGCTTATAGCCCGTGGAATTATAATAGTGAGATGCGAAAACGGGGTCGGAATTCCCATTTATGGCGAATGAAAAGCGCGTATGTTGAAGAAAAATACAAATATAGGTTAACTAGGGCAGTTTCTATCTCAAGATTTCCTTTTTATGTTCAAAGAAATATCAAGATTATAATTTCAAGCTGGAAAATCAAGCCCTGCTTTCGCTTTGTCTTCACGCATCCTCAGCGTGGAACTGAGGAAAAGTGCGGTTTTCCAGTAACACTTTCAATTAACCTGAAATTAACTTCATTCGTTGAACGAAAATCTTTCTTAAAACCGTAAATTTTCATATTTTCTCATAATTCACTTAAAATCCAACCAATAAAAATTCACCAAAGAAGAAACGAAACCGAAAAATGTTGAAAATCGGTTAAGGAACAATTTTAACAAGCTACAGATTTACAAATTCATTAATTTTAACAAATCCAGAAACTTGCGATTTTCACTCATGAAAAATGCCCATTTTGAATTTCCAATCATGATCTGATTTTCACTCATCAAAATGGACATTTTCATGAGAGTGAAGCTGCAGCCAGAGATCTCTTACCCTCTTACCAAAAGCTGTGAAATTCTAAGGAATCTTTGACGGTTGGTCTGCGTACGCTCCGAGAGTTTTGGTTGAAAATGATGCGCTCGGGCTCCGAGACCGATGGACAACTGCTCACGTAGCCGACCTATTTTGTTATCTGGAACAGTTAACAACAGGAGAGCATCAGTCAATAATTCGCCCGTTTCTGTCGGTTTACAGGCGGCTGCGGGGAAAGAAGCGCATTATCGCGAAATTCTCAAGTGAGCATTTACAGCCCTCTTACGAAGGTTTTATTCGCAAGAAAGAAAACGAAGAGAAAAACAGATAAAGTTAAATGAGCGTTGACTTTTCCACCAGATCGAAACCGAGCACTTCACGCGATTTGCACCGCGGAAGGCACAAACGGTGGGAAAGCACTGAGCACGGCATGGTCCCTCGTCAAACTCGATGCCACATCCGACCGGAATGGCGGAGGTGCAAAATTTTTCTTTCTTAAAGGTTTGCAGCCCCGTTCCCCCGACATCCCCTGCGAAAAATAAGGGATGCCCACACTTTGAAACGTGGACGATGGAAAAATACTGTCGGGAAAAACCGACGCTTTACGGGAATCCGAACTTCTTCGATTAACTTGGCGGCTCCCGTTGGTTTTCCTTTTCTTCGCCACGTCAGCCTGTCGTCAGGTCACAGCATCTTCGGCATCGGACCTTGCCTTCCGGATTTTCTGCAGAAATACGTTACGAATTCACAATTGCGGGACGCATTTGCACCGGAAATAGTTTCGAACGAAGAACGAGTTTTAAGCGGCTTTAAGTTAAGTAAGAGACTTGCACGCTGGTGCAGTGCAAATACAATTACATATATAACCAAATGTAATATATGTGCCGCCGTCTTTGTCCATTATTAGATTTAAAATGAACGAGATATTCTTTTAGGTGCTCAAATTAACTGGTTTTATTTCGGTAAAACCATTTTCTAATAGTGCAAATTGACTGTTGTCTGGCAATGTTTTCCTTCGTACTGTAAAATTTCGATGATTCCCTCTAAAATTCAGGTGATCGTCCGCTTGCTCTTCCAGTTTGAGTATCCATCATTCGGTTGTTTTTTTCGGGGCGTTTCCGATTTCCCGCCCGGGGGCCAATGTAGTTCGCAGGAATGCTCCGGTTAGGTTTTCTGCTCCTCGTCCACACCGCCAAAAGTGCCCGTCTGATGTTTCAGAGTTCGGTCCTCCCGCGGTTTTCCGGTTTCGGCGAATGCTCCTCCAGCTATATCAATTTTATATTACTCAAACTACTCCAGCTGGAAAATTGGAAGTGTGTCAGGGGGTCATTCCCTTTCCGTATACGACAGCATGTGAGGTGGAAATTTCATTTTCAGACCTTTACAGTGGTTTCACGCTACATTTTCTTATCTCGCACCGCCAGATGCCCAAATGCCTTATTCTCCTTTCCCAAACCTTCCGCGCTCTTGGCTTTTCTTCGGAAAAAGAGGAATTTCCATGGAGGAAAATTGAAAATATAACAGCGAGAATGCCGAATCTGGTTTTTTTAAAACAATGAAATGTAAACATTTTTTAATATATCTGTCGTTAGAACGTGAATACAGGCCAGTAAAAAAGTAAAAAATGGTGATGCTCAGGGGTAAATACTACATTATTATTAGTATTATTGTTGCAAAAATAACCTATTTCAATTACTCGAAATTAAGCGGATCGTGTTTAATGCAGGGGCGAATAGAGGATTTTTCAAAGCTCCCTCTTCATACATGGATATTTACAATGGAAGTAAGCAAAACAGGAATCCCGCTGTGCTTACCTCGTTTACCGCCTTCCTTTGGCTTTCAGTTTCTTGTAATAAATCCTTACAAATAAATTAAATCGGATAAAATCACGAATTAAATTTCATTCATTTATAGGTACTTCATGTGGGTGCTACGCCGGAAAGTTTATTTTCCCAAATATGATATTTACTCGCGGAACTGCATTTCCACGTTGCTCTTGCGAATCCACACATTCTATTGTAAATCACAAACTCCGCAACAGAAAACGGTCATGTCCTTATGCAGATGATAAAAAGCAAATCGTGCAACACGTGTCTATTGTGTAATTACTACAATTAGTCTTCTTTTAAGCGGAAATATAAATCGCAGTCTTTTCAGAAGCCGCAATATGCGATGAGACCTGCTTTTTATCTCTGCTGTATGAGGCCATCATCTTCAGTTCGCTAAAACCTAATTAAGTCTCCACTGCGGTAAAAGCCAAAAGGAAACTCATGCCCTTAACATTATTTCATCTCATTGGGCCGCATCCCATCATTTCGAGAAATATATAACAAAATGAAGCTTATTTAATAATATGCTCCATTTATTTTATATTTTTGGTACTTGAATATTCGTACAGCAGAACGTAACCTCGTAAAACCCAGCGGTTCGCTGGATTTTGCGTAAAGCTCCGAATTAAAGACAGCATTGTGATGTATTCGGAGGAATATGGATTAGTCGGGACGGTCATCCGAGCCGGGGTAATCTATCCTTCTGCACGATCCTAAACCCATGTTAATGTTAACATAATACGCGGCCCGTCGGTATATTTTGCTCATAATCCGGGGATAAATCTTTTTATTTAGTGCTCATCGCGATTCTGGGTAAAATTAGCTGATAATTAAATTTTCACGAAACCGCATGATCCGAGTTTCGTGAAGAATATAAGACGCTAACTTCATATTAAAGAGCGAACGCATACTTGGCGAACGATGACAAATAGAAGAAATACGGAAACTCTAACTGCAAGCCCTGCCTCCATAAGAAATCCTTCATATGGGTCTGCTGGGATTCATAGGTCATCAGCGCGATTTTCTTCGAGACCTTATATTCCATACCTAAGCGACTAAATAGTTGAACCCGTTGGAGTTCATCCCGAATAACAGTTAAGGGGCAAACCGAAAAAGCAAGATCTGAACGAACATCCTTTGAGCCGACAATTCTCGACCATGCTTCCCAGTGCCACGAAATGATTAGGAAATGACCGAGGAAATGAAATTTTCAAGAGCTTCAGGTCCGGCATAATTCCATTTTGGATTATACCCGGAGAAAACTCAATTCTGGAATCTGTGGAACAAAAATCTTTATCTCCAAACGTAACAAAAGGAATGCGATACTACGAGGTTTTCGTAATGAAATTTCCAACTGAAATATATATCCAAGATGCACATAAGAAAGCAAAGGTGAACATTTTGAAAAATCTTGTACAGAGAAACAAGTTTTCCTTACCCTTTCATCCTCTGCGAATCTAACAGAGATTCCTTCGCATCCTGTTTTCGCGATCGAACTTGTTGAAATAGTTGGCTGTCTATTAAAAAAACCAAAGCGTTCCTCACACGAAAGACAATATTTAACAGCGAAATATCGATGACGAGCTCGTTTTCTTGATCCCGGATTAGAGAAAAATTCCAAAACGATCCCATGAGAATAATCTTTCTAGTGAGTAACAAAAGCACGTTTTGCTTTGCAGTTACTAACGTTTCGTGCACCAGATAGACATGCATACTGGATGAGACAGATCTGCACATAAATGAAAGAACTTGACTCCCTAATGCTGAAAATCCATTTCTTTGCTACTCTGATTGCAGTGTCTGCAAAATGAGGTCGGAGCCGAGTTCGGAAGCCACACCAGACACAGGTGTCATGGGTTGCTGGACGAAAAATGATCAGATCAACGAGCAAAACCAACAAGCTGAACTACATCGACATGACATTGACAAATCGGTTCAAAGTTGTCCGTTACTGACGGACAACGAATGTAAAAAAAATGAGGAAAGTCTAAGCACGGAAGTCAGAAGTAGAAGTAAAAGAAGAAGAGCTGTAGTGTCGGTTGTGCAGGATCTCGAACTTACGGATTCGTCATCGGTGAGTACTCTTCCATACTGCTGAATCAGTTTATGGAAGCTGTCGAAGATGAAGAACTGCAGCACGTTCTGCCTGACGCATGCCTTTCGCGACATAAGAATTTTCTACTCCACTATATTTCGCTGCTATCCCAGTTAACTGAGTACTTCACTTTTCGGGGCGGAAAGTGATTTGAATTTCTTCTCCTTTTAGGTAAGCGACGACGTCACGTATACTCCTTATTCAAGCAGAAGTGCCAGGTCTCGTTCAGGAGGTTCTTCCGCTTCGTCGGGTACAACGAACCATTCGACAAGGACCCGAAGAAAACCCGTTTTGAATGCACGGGAAAGAAACATACGAAGACTAGAGAGCAATGAAAGAGAAAGAATGAGAATGCACAGTCTGAACGATGCTTTCCAGGTGGGTCAATCAAAAGCAAACATTTCATTAAAATTAAAAATAAATGAAGACGTGAAACAATTTTTACACGATTTTCGGATCAGAATGGTTTATAAGGGAGCAAGCTGCCGCGAGAATTCACCCAATGGGTTTGCTTTCTGATGTGCAAAATTTATTTGTCAAAGTCGCTGTTGACTCAGAATGAACCGCTGCAGACGGAACACAAATAACTATCGGAAATAAGAACATACCCATCTTATGGTAACATCCGTTGAAAATGAAGCATTGGAGGCAAAGCGTGCCCAACTCGTTCGTAAACCAATCGGGTTTTAATGCCTCTGCTAAGGCAGTTCCTTAACAGTTTTGTGTTTGTGATCTGCCTGTATTAAAGCGTAAATCCGACCTGCACTTGCCAGACGAAAAAGCTCACCCATTAAATGTATATCTAATTGTTTAAGACAGACGAGTGTCAGAGAGTTATACTCTACAGCAAGAAGTGATTCCGAAAGAATTTAATCCGATTAAATGCAATTAGACTGTTCTAATTTAAGGAATTATGGGGAACGAGATTATCTGCGTGCCTTTGGGATTTGCTTTGTAACCGATCAATAAGATTAATTTGCTCGGCATTAAGTAATTTTACACTCTCGCTTATAAGGGTAGACATCTTAATATAAGGAAACCATTGACGACGAAGCTTGAACGCTCAGGTCTTAACCTTTTACCGAACATACTGATGGGGAACGGGCCTTCGACGAAAAGATTTGCCCTTTGCCTTCGAGTGTTTTTTAGCAAATTTAGTTGTCTGGCTGTGAACCCGTATATTTTTAATGTGCCGACAAGTCAAACACCCCTAAGCTTTTGATCGGCATTCACTCAAAGCGAAGACGCTGCGGCAAACGTCTTCGGCAGCCCGCCTGGCAGAAGTAAATGAAACGATGTTCTGCAATTTTCATAACTTACAACCTTTCTGCGGCGACTTCCCTCGCGCATGTTATGATGAGCGGGAAAGATTTTGGGAGCTTTTCCTCGTTGAAAAAAACGCTTTTAGAAACGTGGAATTTGGAAACATCCGAAGCAGTGATGAAGTCCTTTCTGATCTTAATTAGGAATTTTCCTCTGGGACGGGAAAGGGCAACGGGTTTGAGCGACGATGACGACAGCCAAGACAAATTGTTGGCTGGACTTGAATGCGAAAAAAGGCAGCAGTGAAAGATATTTCTCAGGTGCGAAACGAGAAAAAATTTTTATACGGGGCAAAAATTTGAATTGGCCGAGAGTATGGATACCAAGGCGCTCTCCTCTTTGGCGGACAGTCGCAGTTAAAGTTTCAGGACTTGCTCGCATAGAACTGAAATAGCTTCGTAATAAAAATATGCAAATCTCGTTCATTAGGAGAAGTCGCAGGCAACAGGAAAGACGGTTAAAGAACTCCCTCCCCGATGAATAAGCATCCCTTAAATAATAACAAGAGGATATTGGATTAGAAGGTTGAAAACGTCATTTTTTAGACTTTTACAAAAATTGAATCCGATGTCGACCGAATGCTCAAAATCAATATATTTTCTTCTTTTGTGCTTACAGAGTCTCAGGGAGGTTATTCCACATGTAAAAAAGGAAAGGAGATTATCTAAAATAGAAACATTGACATTAGCAAAAAATTATATCTTAGCGTTAACCGGTGTGATATGCGATATACGGGGCGACAACGGACTCATACAGACGGAGAGCGAAGCCTCTGCAGCATCTCAAAATCAAACCAACGCCTTTCAGGGATCGTTCCAGGAGGAAAATCAGTACTTCGACTTCACCGGCTAAAATCTGTGCAAGGAAGATCTGCCATCCATACCAAAAGCGCTCTGGTGCATTGCCAGAATTTGATTATTAAAATATAGCTTCATATGGGGAACTTATCCAATTAAGGTTTCGGCTTGAATTTAAGCGAATAAACATTGTTCCTTACAATTACTAAAACATTTTCCCTTGAAGATGATTCAAAAGATGTGAATCGCTTAATAGTGAAGAAAATTAAGTTTGTTATCATTTTTTTTCCTTTTTTTTTCTTTAAATGATTAAAAGCCGTTTTTAGCAATTAAGATTTATTAAAGGCCAAGGATAAGATTCATGAAATCAATGAACTACCAATACGAAACTGAATAATGTTGAACGATCTGGTTTTTTTAAGAAAATTGTTATTTTTAAAAATTGAAAAGAGATAAAACCGGCTGTTTCGACGGCCGTCGAAAAGCTGAAAAGGAGAGGACACCTGAAATGTACCTGATGAAACCTAAGACTGGAAATGAAGTTGTTTTGTCATCGACAGAATAGAAGCAATGGACCTAAGTTTTGACGAGCGAATTTTTTTACGCCTGAAATGCGCTTCTCGAAATGCTGATGCGACTCTGAAAATCTAACTCGATTTTCAGCAATCCAAATCCTTTTGTAGCAAAATGCAATAGTTTGTTTATAAAGATCGGGTTAAATTTTGCGGAGACGATACCCGGGACTGTCATAAGGCTCGAATTTTCCGTAAGGCTTCCCGGGGGCTTAACGGAGACCTGAAAGCTTTCCTCTCGGCCCATGCAGGCATGAAAATGCCTGATTTTTTTTTATGTTCCTGGAGACGAAAACTCGATTTTTGAACGGTTCAAAATTTGGAATTTTTTTTTTTTTTTTACAATTTCGCTGTGGCACCGGGGCCATGGGCCTTTAGTCTAATCCAGAACTTGTACTAAGTTAAGCTTAGCATATGTGATAAACGAAAAATTAGACAATTTCTGTTGAATGCAATTAAAAACTAAAATTCAAAATTATCATTATTATTATTATTATTACTATTATTATATGTAATCAATATAATAACAGGATAATGTACAGATATATACAGAAATAATTAATGTAGATCCAAAAATTTTACGTAATATGTATTTTAAGATTATAAAAAAATTACCTGTTTAATAATATCAATCATTTATTCCTCAGTAACGAAAGATATTCGTTTTGAACGCATGAATAACAAATAATAAACAGTAAAGGTATATGACCTATTGCGATCTGGCAATTACAACTGACGTAAGTAAAAGAAACTTCCCGAAGAAAGAGCATTAATGAATTTGTATACTTGTCAGTTTTTTTTATCTTCGAAGCTGCTCCGAATTTAGAAACCTAGGATTTAATTGCAACAGGGAAAAGGTAAGCTTCGATTAAACATTTGCGTTAGACATTTTTCATATATCTAAAAAGTTATTGCAGATTAGTTTTATTCAACATCTTTCCACCAAGTGTAGAAATGAAATCAGTTAGAATACCTCTTGCTTTTTTACTCTTCTTTATTCGACTCCTTTTACGTTAGATCTCCAAGCTACTTCCTCCTGTCGCATCATCAAATCCGACATCTACAATATGATATTTTACGTTTTTCCATTTGTTGCTTCCTAAATGCACTTTTACTTAATGCCAAAATTTTTGAGGTTTTTCTCGTTCCAGTATTCCAAAGTCAAATAATATTCCGACCAGATAAAAGGCATCGATTAAATATATCTTTCTCCTGCTTGTGTGGTAATTTTATTTATTAGTCACGTTCATGAATGATGGATAGTTTAAAGAACTTGGGATTTGAGAAAAAAATCTGCAACATGTATTCAACGTTCGGAATCGTGGAAAGCTGGGGGGAATGCTCCTAAGAATCAAATCTATATCAGGTTGACTTATTTTATTAAAAACGAGGGTAAAGTTCAGATAGATGATTACCTAAACACATTCTAACGAGCAAAGTAGAACTAAAATTTCAAACTTGGTTCCTTTATCGAACGAGCAGTAATTCGATCCTAATGAATGAATTTAACATCGACATAAGTATTTAACAAAATTCCAAAACTAATGAAAATTAGCGAAAAATCAGAAAAAGTTTTTCCAAAAGTTTTCCCTGCTCATTCGATTTAATGTTCTCGCAGTTACATTTAATTTTTTACGTGATTTTATGGGAGAAAATTCTCGAGAAAGATCGCGGGACCTGTTATTTACCAATTTTTCAAGCAAAGATTTTCCCTATTCTTATTTGCATGCCACGATGATTAAAATGAAGGAAAAGATTCGGTTTTTATCCCTTCATTTTTTATTTTTATTGTCTTTCACTCGATTTTCCTTAAATCTTAAAGCTTTAGAAAACGAATTTCGCTTTCATCGAAACGCTTTCAATTTTAGCGGATCTCAGTTTAAATTCGTGGAGAAAATGAATGAACTCAAAGATTGTTGCTTCCTTCGGAAATCCTTCTTGGGAAAATTAAAGAACTCGACGAAAGGAGAAGAAAAGCCAAGCGGTTATAGGAACATCGCAGAAGAAAGGACGAAAGAATCAACGAGCGGCTGCTGGAACGGGAATGAAGTTCTTGCACATTAAACTGATGTATTTGGAATCGCAAATTTCGATTAATGGCAACTTTTAATGCTGCTGCTGATCGACATCATATTTTTCGGATTTGCGTCACCAAATAATAATCCTATTGCGTCAAATTGAACGGAAGGAAATGGATCGCCCATGAGATGTTCTAAGCCACTTTTAAGAAGTTAAGCACATCCGTTTTCCGGATGTTTTGACTTTTTCCCTTAAGTACATTTTTAATAATTAATAAATTTTTTCGATTAACCCTTCTTAGTGGTTGCGGCCTTTAATCGTCGTCGACATTTAGACATAACCGTTTTGCTGATGCTGGAGGATTCATACATGTTCTCTCCAGAACTTGGCTCCGGCCAACGCACTCATTAAATATTGCGGCTACATTCTTATTACCAAACGGAACATCACCAATACCGAATGCAGTCTGGTTTAAAAGTAGTTTAAAAAATAAACTTGCACGTCTTTAATGTCGAACACGTTCAAATATTGTATCTGAAATTTCTAATGTAAATTACATGCTGTAAAAAAGGAGTTGAATCTTAGAATGAAGATCGAAGCTATATCTATGGCGACCCGCTGGCTATTTGACATGACATTTGTCAGTATTGATACGGGATGGACTCGGAATATTTCCAGAATGGGATTTTCACTTGTAAGAGAAGAAAAAAGGATTTACTCTGTTCGACAGTAGCATTCTATCGTAGTAGAGACATCTTTTCCCCTTGATTTGCTGTATCCTTTACCCTTGAAGATATTTTCTGCTGGCTCTTACGAAAATTTCCAAAATCCTTCCCTTTTCTTACCTTTCTCGATAAGCGATATCTCCCTGCGATCATTATCAACGTTAAATTCTGCTCGTACAAAGAGTTTGTTATCTTCGCACGTTAAAATTTACATAATTTTAGTCAAAACTAAATTATGAACTCTTTTTTTCTCTCTTTGCCGCATAAATAAAATATATAGGTCATTTGGGATTGACCAATTTTCGCAAAAAGGCAATTGCTTTTAAATGAAGATATTGAAACACATTTGCTTCTAAACTTTGCGTAAGAGATAAGTATGTTACAATCAAAAAAACAGATTTTTTTTTCGTGCTATATAAATATTTGGTTATATGTGGACAAAAAATTTGATTACGATTGTCAGTTGACGAAAAATTATTAAGAACTAATTAACTAAGAATATATTTTGTTCTAATCAATTCCGTTTGATGTTTTAATGAAACACGTTGAAATGCCTACTGATAACAGGGAAATGTTCTTAATTTTTCTCATGCTTTGTGAATATCTGTACAATGTAATTTTGCCTTTCCTCCCGTACATAATCTCTGCAATGCTAATAAAAATTAGAGTAATTTTTAAATTGTATTAACCGATTATATAGTGAATGAAATTAACTTCGCAAAGTGTAGCTCTTTAAATGATGAAAGCGAATAACAAAAAGCAAAATTTAAATTTACAATCACCTTTTCCAGTTGTCACTTGAACTAAGCACATTGCCATCTGAAAGTGGCTCGAATTTAAATATGATGGATGTTGCAATGATGTTTAAAATGTGAATCTTGCAATCGAGAAAGGCTGCCGAGAATCGATATTCGGACACTGCAGATTCGGGGCTCCTGCTGGGATTAAGGAAGAAGTGCAAAGCGGTAGCACGTCGGAATCACAGATTTGGAGCAGTCTGCTCCTCACTTACATAAATCACCTTTTAAAATTGAGAATCAGCATTTCGAAAACTCCAGAGCTTTCGCTGCCATACAAATGAGACCCTTAACTCAAGTCATTTACGCGATAGTTGTTTATATCATTTTCTTTGAAGAATGGATTTTCCCCGCGAAAACTTTTCCGCATTTGGCTGCGACGTCAAAGAGCTCCCTCACAATACGCTCTTTTCTTATAATAAAGTAACAATAATCGACGCTGATTTAACTGCGTGTGCTTCAAACAGAAGCGGACTAATTTGAGATGCAAAAACTCGTCAGCCTCAGAGCAACCATTTGGGATCTGCAGATTTAAAACAGATCAGAGATGGAATGAAGGCGAAAATTCAAATGTTTAAGGTAGTAAATGTTCGCTTCATAGACTTTCAAAAAATGGGATGCGAAAGTATAAAGTATTTATGGGAGACTCTCCTATCCCGGATATTCCGAATGGTACGTTCGACAGAAGGATGAAACAAAAACAGAAGATGTGCAACGTGTAATTTTTGTGGCAAGACTAACAGGACTCCACCGATAAACAGAAACAGAGCATTATCCGAAGAAATGCATATTTACTGATGATGAAACGATGGGCACGATGTACATAGGGTCATTTTATTCTACAATCGGGAGCGGATATAAAACAGGTACCACAGAGAAATGGAAAATCCGACTCGGTCTGCAATGTTAAAAATGCTGCACCACAAAAATTTATGAAGGGCGTCGAAATCCGAAACCCGAACAGATTTTCAAGCAACTTCTCCTGATCTTATCCATTTTGACCTTAACGGAAAATCCAAAATGAGAGAGGATAGGGTGACCGAGGTAGCAGATTCTCTGGAAAATATCAGGTAAAGGTAAGATTTCTAATTTTCGGGGCATCAAGTCGGGATAAAAGGACATCGATAACTAAATGAAAATAAAAAAATTGAATTGGATCTAAAATTTTATTTAACCAATGCGATTGGCAAAGATTTTCGCAGGCCTTCATCCCTTTCGCCCAGATGGACAAATTGCAAGGAAATGGTCGAAAGATTGCTTTTATTTCAGTGCAGGTTAGATCGGATAACCAAACGAGGAAAAAACCTTTGAAAGAAGACTGGTATGATCTTTGCAGGGGGGAACATTGCAAGTAGCATCAAAGGTAGAGCAGTCTAAAAACGTGAAACTTAAGGAAGGAGGTTTCAGTGTGTCATAAGAATTTCTCCCCGATTACAAAGGTTGCGGGATATGCTCCAGAGAGAGAAGAAAATGAAAAATTGTCTTTTCTTTTGTACCGGGGCTGTTGAATGAGATTCGTGACTTACACGCTCAAAGAATAATTATGGAAATCCTTTCTTCAGAAAATTACGTTTCCGTGTATCAAATATAATAATTTCCTTCTTTATATCTTCTGGAGGTTTATCAGATTTGCCTAATAACCTCCCTAATCTCTCTCTCTCTCTCTCTCTATGGTCCTCTTTTCGTTGGATGGAAAATAATAACAAAAAATAAAACGACGACGTGCATAGATTTAAACACATCTTAACTTTTGAATAAGCACAACTTTAACTGATGTTTTTTGCCTTTCGCAAAGACGTCGAAAGATAGCGAGAAAAACATTTTAGCAAGAATCAGAAATTGAAAGTGGCGAAAACAATCTTAAAAAACGAAGAAAGAAAACATAGGGATGAAGGTAGTCATCTGATACCACGTTTGCTTCGTAAAAGACAATAGATTGAAAGAGAAAACCCCGGACAATCTTCGCTCACGGAAAAACGATCTGGACTCTAAGGTGAATATAATTAGAAAAGCTGCCATTTTGATATTATATTTTTCTCTACTTGTTTTCTAGCAATTCAATAACCCACTAGGCTGAATTGAAGACACATTAAAATGGAATGTTCCACTTAATGACTGCCAGTGACCATAATATGCTGTTAATGCACATTTTATATTTGCCGTTCAACTCGATCTGATCATTGCACGCCGAAACGATTTCCATCGAATTGCAGCAAAGATGCGTTATCGACATTTTTAGCTAATTATTCTCCGAGCCCTTTCTTTTACATGACCAACGCTAAAAATTAAAAATTTTTAACATTTTTAACGATATCAAATGTACGGCAGTCGCTTATCACTTACCCGGTCCTCCGAATTAATGCATTTTTTTTTTTTTGACATTTTATAGAATTGCACAAATGAAAAAAAATTACAAAATGAAAATGAATATTAAATATAGGGTGAAAAACTTAAAATGAAATAGTTTTTAAAATCATTGAATTTCAAAAACTAAATGTCCTGACCTTACTACATACTGAAAACAACTGATTGCTCATTATTATACCGAGCACATGAGAGAACGACCGGCAACTTCTATCCAATGTCCGTTTACATGTTAGGCGAGATTTCACAGTTTCAAATTCATCTAGATAAGTACAAACAATGTAGATAATTTCAAAATGCTTGTAACACTTACTATCATGGCATTAGCGTGAGAATAAAAAAATTTTTCAACATTTGAACCGGAATAAAAAATTAATAATAAATCGATTTCTTTTTTTTCATGCTAATGAGATTGTTTTATATACTGAAATTTTATTTACGGTCTGCACTCTGATCAAATAAATCTCGTAAGCCTTAGCAAATAAAAATTTTTTAAGATATTCAATTATCACAACGAATGTTCATTTGACTGCGGTAGATTAGAATATATCATAGACTTTTTATTGACTTTTAAAAGTGTTCATATTCATGGTGTTCTAATAATGACTTACAAATGGCAAATGGAAAGCTTAACATTAGTCTTGCTATAAAATATTCCTATATTTTTTTTGTATAAAATTGTTAGTCTTCCCTTAAAGTGAAACATCATTACGACAACGGTTAATGAATCAATAATAAATCTCTTAGATTAGCATATAAAAGAAACATAAGAATGTGATTATAAAATCAATAAAACATTTTAAAATTATCACTATATTAATATTTGAGATTTCTCATATTTTATGATACAAAACTGGTAATTTAAATATTTACATATTATCCGTGTTCATCAGGAAAATACTCGTTTACTTTATCTATATAATGTTATGCAAAAGTAATTTCTAATGTTTCTAAGTTGTGCCGAAGATTTTCATTACGTAGCCATAAAAAAAGGAATTTTGAATGAGCTTTTTTTTTCCTTCATAAAAAACTTTAAAAATTTTCATTTTTTAACAATAAAACTAAACAATTCATTCACTTCTTTTTATATTCGAAAAATGAATTTTAAAACATTTTCCTTTAATTAGAAATTATATACCTAAATGTATTCAAACTATAATTTGAATAGCGATTGATTGATAAACGAAAAAAAATCGTAGTGTAATTTTAGAACGATGGAGATAAACAATGAAGAAGGGAAAAGATCCTTTTAAATGAATAAGAAGTTTAGATGTATTGCAATGTTCCACAAGTGTGAACAACCCCCACTGCTTAACTCAAAATCCAAAAATAAAAGTAAAAGATGAAAATAATGAAGATTAAAGATAATTTAAGTCTTAAGGAAATTTGAAAAAACTTTGGAAAAACTTGATAAATAAAATAAATTTTAAAAACTGTTTTTGATAGATTTTAATTTTAGGAGTTGGGAAGGTATCTTTGGTGTAAGTTAAAAACAGAGTCATTTTGATAATAATTATATAATTCTCGCTGCTAGATATTTAGCATAAGAACATAGTAAAATTTTTGTAAAACTTCCCTTACCAAGTTCCATTTAATACTGTACGATGGAAAATTATATCTTCAACTTTATCAGACTTTTTTCTCATGAGGATTACCCTTCTTAACTTAAATTTAGTTGAAATCGTTAAAATCTGATATTGCTGAAAAGATAATTTTTTTAAATGCAATTATCATATTAAAATGATTTTCAGATATGCTTTAAAATAAATATCTCTAACTAAAGTTTAACATTTTCAAATTAAAAGAATTTAAGATTTAAGCATAGACAGAATCTGAAGAATTTTAAGTATGAATATCTTCACTTTAGAAGTTTCTTTTCTGAAACAAAAAATTTAAGATCTTCTTATCCATTATTCTGAACAAAAGATTAAACTTACATAAATGTTACAGTCCTCGACTCTACGCTTATTCAAAAAATACCAAGAATATCATAATATTCAAATGTTTTGAAATGTATTTTGCATCAGAAGCTATTCGCATATTTCAAAAATTGCTTCAGATAAACTTATTTATTTATATCCAGCAATAAGTCTTTGGCTAGAAAAACCTACAACACGCATTTCTAAGATGTGCAAGTTCATTTATAAATAAACAAATTTAGCTTTTACGTATGCATGACGGCTATAAATTTTAGCTCCCTGGGATGTCTTCGTTTAGGGCTCAATTCTTGTTTCCATCGGATCGATTAAATTCGATATTAATATTCAGCAACGCAGAGTTAAAAAATTTTCATGTTTCACAATTTGCGACATTTAAAATTTTACAAAAATAATCGTTGGAAGAAGCAGATCGCCGAAATAACAGAGCGCGTAAATCGTCTCTGATTGGTTGAAATTATCGGCGGAGCGCGCCGACCAGTAGCGGCTGAGAGACTTAATTCCGGGAAGAACTCACTGAACGAACTTCAAGGCGGCTACCCCGCCCGACTTCCGGTCATTTCGGTAACGATTTTTTTTATTATTTACCATCTTAATCGGATCATTTTTGCATCGAGTTGTTCAAAGGATTGACATTTTAAAGAAAAAGGCGCAATTCCGACATTTGTACGCGCGACTCGGAGCACCTTTCAAATCGATCGGAAAGAGAGGAATGCTCCTGCTTCTTTCAAAAAGACAAAAGAACGAAGGCAAGGCAGACAAAAACGCTTAAAAAGAAACAAACAAAAATATTGTTAACAAAAAGCTGCTACAAAAATCTGCGTTATTTTGAAAATCTTTTACCCAGTCTGACTCAATTGCCAAACTTTCTTTTACGTTTATTTGATGTTAGGGTTTTTAAAAAGGACGCTACATCAGTTGTTTATAATGTCGCATAATGAAAATCCTGTAGTGCCCGTGAAAAGAACTCGTAAGGAAGGAAAATCAGATGATACCGGTAAGGTCGTAATGTTTATCCATTAATTTCTAATATTATTTGTCCTCGATGAATGTCCGGATATTTTCGCGGACATTTTAAATCGGTGCGAACCGCTTTTTCAAGCTTATTTTTTTCAGTTGCAGAATACATTGTTTTTTTTATTTGCTAGTCGCAAAACGGGTTTTTTTTCGCACGCGCCCACGTTACCTTGTTGAACAGCTCGTTTCCGAATAAATTAAAGCGAAATCCCTTCTTCCGCAGCCTTCCACACGACACGTTCAGAATTGCACTACCCGATGGGAAGCGTTTCGAAGTGTCGTCCAAACTATGACCTAGGTTTCTAAAATAAAACGAAAGTTTCGAAACAGAGGTTCGCTCTAAAACGTCTCGCCCCTTTTGCGCGGCGAATATTCGAGATTCTTCGGGTCAATTCGATTTCGTTTTTTTCACGGCACCGACGCGGCGCGGAAATTCAAAACAAATATCATCGAAATTAAAGCTCCTCCCAAACGCATATTTTGCATTTTTATGCAAATCCGTCGCTCGATCTCCCTTCAGATTTCAAAAAAAAAAAAAAAAAAAAAATCCGCATCGCTTTCGCTTGAATAACCGAGCGTTTTCGCAGAGATACATTTCGCGGATCCGTTCAGCGTCTTTTCAAACGTGCATTTTTTCAGGAGGTTTAACGCTTCGCCAATCGAGATTTTTTTTTTTTTTGCTTTTTAAATAAACAGATCTTGCATCCGAAATCAACGATGCTACAGATCGTTGCACCAAATCCATCATAGGTAACCAAAATCCAAAATGTTGGCTGAAAGATACCAAGCGGAAGAGCTCCATGCGGAAGGTTAGGTTAGGTCGTTATTTCCCACGTTCGGGGTTCGCGTAGGTCCTTCACAGCGAACGAGATCCTGAAAGGCCAGATCCGAAAAACCCCTCACGATTTTTGACTTTTCTAACCGAAACCTTCGCAGAAAAAGGCTCGTGCCCGTGCTTTTATTTGATCTCGCGAGAAAATTCGAGATCGATCAATAAATTTCCTGAAGACCGTGATTTTCCCGCATCCGAGCGGTGCGCGGCGCTTTCCACCGCAGATCTAGTGAAAAACGCTTTTCCCTGCAGCAAATTTATACATGCGGGTTCCCGGGCGCAGACATTAGTATTTTCTGCCTCGAAGGTGATTCACCTTTCGCCGCCGAACAAAAACATATATTATGTGGGTTTTTTAAAGGTTTTTACATTTTTCCTCCTTTTTTGTAATCCCCTAAAAAGTAAGATTTTCGCGGCGGAAACCTTTCCCTTCGAGGCTGAAAAGCCCTGCTCCACCGACGAACTCCGGAGCATCTTTCCCGTCCCGTGCCCTACAGTCGGTTCTAGGACGCCTTATTTTCACAGGAAGCGGCTTGAATCCACCTTAGGGGAGGCTTTGAAATTGCAAGCCACCACCAAAGCTTGTTTCATGCAAGGCTAAGTTCGGGACAATAGGGGCGCGGAAAGCGGTGCCGGGATTTTCCTCCTCGCAAATTTGGTTTTTCCGCCGTGGCAAGTTCTTGACCGTCGATTTCGTCCAATTTTTCGCACTCGTTTGCGTTCGTTGCTTCCCTGCGATTTTCCGGCAGCCGCATCCAAATGCAATTTTTGATTCCGATCAATTTGAACTGCAAAGCTCGCCGAAACCAACTCCATGCGTCCGGTTGTTTCAGGCAATGGCTATGGAAAAGATGATTCAGCAGATGCGGTGAACAAAGAATGGATAGAAAAATTGGAGCAGTTGCTTTGTTGCCCCGTGTGTTACGAAATGATTAGGCCGTCCGTCGACATTTGCAGGTACGCACCCGCTTGACTGCCTTTTCGAAGGAAGTACTCTTTTTCTATTCTCAACCGTTTGCTCGGTTGATCAACATTTGGGGGATGCCTTGTCGTAACCCTTGTCGACGAATGCGTTTTTCAGGGCGTGCCAAATAATTTTGCCGACGGCAAAGGGCAAATGCGACGTTCGAATAAAGAACCAACTCGTTGCGTGGCACTTTAGGAACATTTCGCGAGTCACGCTTTCGGGAGCGCAAAAGGAATTTGCTAAGGTTCGCAAAAAGCAAAATTAACAGCAATTTAATCAGAGCTTCAATTTTTCCCAGCAATGGACATTCCGTATGCCTAAAATGTAGATGCAGACTGACGCAATGCCCGATATGCAGCGCAGACTTCGTGAAAGCGAAGAACATTATGCTGGCACAGATAGCGGAATATGTTAAATATCCGTGCCCCAACACTATTGGTGGATGTGACGAGGTATTCTGTCGTTAGTATGGCTTTCATTACTGCCGCGACGAAAGGTTGTCCGACTCCCGTTGCGACGGCACCCGGAAATGGTTCACGAACTTTCCGCGTTGCAGGTTTATTACCTGAGGGACGAAGAAAGTCACTTAAAGAAGTGCGGCTACATAGTCCACCGGTGTAAGATAGACAAGTGCGACTGGGTCGGGAAGAAGGAGGAACTGAAGGCCCACGTGGAGTCCCTGCATCAGGAGGACATATGGAAGAAGGATTGGAACTTCGCCGGCTCCAGAAAGTTCGAGCACAACGACACGACCTCGGACGAGTTCGGAAAGCTCCTGGTCATCGAGAGGGAACTGTTCTGGATGCTCAGCAACTACGACTGCGAAAAGAGGAAGCTGTACAAATGCTTCCAGTACATCGGTTCGAAGGAAGCGGCCAAGAAGTTCAGCTACCAGATCTGCCTCAAGTCGTCCGACGATCGTCGCCAGTTTCTGTTCAGGTCGGGCATGGATGACGACCACAGAAACGGAAGTGACGTTTTCGAATCCCCTAACTGCACGGTAATCGATTTTAACGTACTAAGATCGTTCAGCATTTACAGTCCAGACAGCAAGCTCAAATACCTTTATACTATAACGAGGGTTTGATAAAGGGACAAAAGAGCACTGGATGATTTACTCCCTTGATCAATTTATATAATTTTGTTATTTTACTGATATTTACATTAATTAACTTGGTATAGCCTGCTTCTCTAATATATATTTTATACATTTTTTTTACAACGAAGGAAGAAATAACAGCCATCGCTTTATAGTATATTCTAACCATCTTAGAGAAGATTGATCTTTTATAAATATCGAATTGTTTTTATTTTTACCGAAAGCCTTATTTGGATGTTTTCCTTTTTTACGAATATTATAATTATTATTTTTTTATTAAACAGCAGAGAAATAACGATTATTTTAAAAAAAAAAACTTTGTTATGGACACTTATTCGAAGCGCATTTTCCCCACGTTGTAGTCCACTTTGAGTGCATTATTTGATTATTTATAAATACATCATTTACAAAACCTAAAAACAAAGGAAAGCTGCAAACCAGAATCTCCTCATTGTAATCCGTGGCTGTTAAAAGTGCAAAATAGGATATTTAACCCCAATTTTCGTTACTCAATCCCACAGTAAAGTTCTTCGCAGTGTATTTCCGTTATCTCGATTTCGGTTCGATTCCTGTGATTTAACCGGAAACCTTTTCCTTGCAATGTCGCCAGGCAAACCCAACTTTCAGGTTTCGAGGCACCCCCCCCCTCCCCAATGGGTAGAGCGCAAAGTTTGAATCGATTGTTGCACGAAACGTTTTTAATTCTCGGTGCGGCTCCACAGGGTCCAAAACCGGACCAAAATCGAACGATACTTTTCGATATCGTTTCCAAAAGTATCTGCACTGAAGACACGAACATCGAGTCCCCACGGCGTGGTGTATTGACTCTCTCTCGCGCAAAACTTTCACGCAAACCGAGTACCCGCTTGCTGCGAGTGCAGCATCGCTCCGGCCCGTCCTGGACTAAACGAACTTCCCGGGGAAAGAGAGCAACGCAGATCAGGTACCGCCTCGCGCTGCAGTCCCCCCCCGGTAAATCCACCCAATCCCGCGGGGGAAATTGTCCGTTTCTTGCGCGAGATCCCAAAAACCCGTCGGTAGAAAGAGAAAAGGGAAAAATAGGTTTACGGTTGTGGCATTTTCCCCAGCCTCGCCTTTAACATTTAAGCCGAGACGTTGAAAATCCGCCTCAAAATGTCCACGGTTTTAGACGTAAACGCAAGTCGTCGGTCTGATGTTGAAGCACAGCGTCGTGACCGGATAGAACAGGGTAATGGCGTCAAGGAAGGAAGATGCACGAGGGGAAAAAAAACTTGTCGCAATGCTCGGGGGAAATTCGAATTCGCCAAAAATTCTCGTTTTACTACAGAAACTATCGAACGCGGCCGTTCCCGTTGCTAGTCGCAAATAACGCGATTCGCCATTTACGCGGTTAACCCAAGTTTTAGATTTGCACGGAGATAATTTGCACATTGGACTAACGATTCGGCGTTGAACACCCAACTCGAAAGATTGCAATGTAATATTTACAGAAAATTATTATTCTGTTCGCGCACAATGAAATTTTGATCACTTTGCCATTTTAGTTTTTTTTACGTCTTTTGTCCCGATTTTTTTCGAAGGCGCTATTTGATTTTTTAATCACATTTATATTTTGTATACTTAAAATCTACTTCATTTGATATTCCAGAAACTGTAAAAGACAAATTCACGTATACGAATAATTTTTTTTTTTTATTTTTGTCAGTCCATAGGTAATTTAATTTTTAAATCTGATTTTTACTTTTTTTTCTTTAACTTTCTATGATATTTGTAAAATATTCAATGGGAAAAAAAAATTTGTTATAATTTTTAAAATATACTCAGTTTGTCAAATACTTTTTACTTTTATTCATGCTCGCAAGCTATTTACTGAATATTTTCCATACGTATGAAATTTTTTTAGCATCTGTACGTGAAAGGAAATTATATCCGAAGCCTTGTGTCAAAATTTGCGTTGATTAAACGTAAATTTTCAAACGTTTGCCACGAGCAAGGAGAGCATTCTTCCCCGGTTTGTCGGGATAACCAGCCAAAGCATGGACTTGATTTCAAGTTCCAGATTCTGAAAAGTATTCTCCTGCTTTCTTGAGGGTCGCGAAATCGGATGTACAAAACAAATTGTATTTAAACAAGGCGAATCCGATGTGAAAAATAAAGTGTAAATTTAGCTTAAAACATGCGTAAGTTGAGAGTGTCGGAAGATGAGGGTAAAATGCACCGCGAAGCAGCGACAATTACGGGGGATTGAGGAAATCGAAACAGCAGCGGAATAAGACAAACGAGGAAGAAAAATTTCAGCGGCGTCCCCTCAGAACGACATTGACAAGCAGCACGGTTGGCTTCGCGAACGTTTCGTGGGAGCAGCCATTAATGATTTCGAATAAAAAAATCAGAAGTTGCCTGCACTGATGCGACAAGCAGCGCCAGCTCGGGCAGTCAAGGTTAGGTTATGTGCGCGAGCGGCAACGCGCTTTAACAATGATATTGGATAATAACAGAGAAGATAGCATTGATTTTAAAATTTCGCCCGTCGACTGGAACGCCGAAGTATCATTCGACAGAAGTGAGCACTGCTACGAGGATTTTTCATTCAAATTCCAATGCTCGGAAAGGAACTTCAGCCGTCAATATGCCCATATCTATGCCAATAGACTGAACTCTATGCAAAACGCAATAAGAAAGAAATGCGTTGAAAAATGGGGTGACTTATATAAATACGACTGTTGTAATTATGTGTGCATCTTTCGTCTCGATGCTGTCGTCGTCGAATGCTTTATAATTTTTTTTATTTCAGGAAAAGAAATAAGTATCAGGAAGCTGTCAGAATTGGCCGAACTGAAAAGCGAGAGATGCGTTGTTATAGGGACTCTGTTTAAACATCAGGATTTAAAGCCAAGCATACTGAAGGAGATATCGGAAGAAAACCAGCTGGTTCCACAGCCAAAATTAAAAAATTATGTCTCCTCCTCTGATCAGTTAATTCTAGAGGATGAAATTCAGAGAATACGCTTAGTGGGAAACATCGATACCAATAAGTTGGTTACTGGGATTGTGGTGGCTGTGTTGGGGGTTCAAAACGAAGATGGCAATTTCGAGGTTGAGGATCACACTTTTGCAAATGTGTACGAGGACATTTCCATGCCCATTGAATACGAAGATGATGCAAGGTGCGACTTGAAGTGTGTAGTATATTCGTCAGTGCAAGTCAAACATAAAGATAAATTTAAAATAGCAACGATAATTCGGTTTCAGTTACATGTTAATGGTGAGCGGATTAAACATTGGTAAGACATCAAACTTATTACCAGTACAGTTGTTGAAAGATTGGATTTGTGGGGAACTGGGCAGCATTACAGATCAAATTATGCAAAGCAAAATTTGTAAAGTTGTTATAGTGGGAAATTCACTTAAAGGTTCGGATCACTCCTTCAGCACAAAGTTAATAAATCCTGAAGCAGAGAACTCAGACATTTTATCAAGTGTGAAACTTCTGGATAAGTTATTGTCAGATTTTGCGGTGAGAATTCCAAGTTGGCAACATGATTAAATACCTTTAGCATCATCAGGATCCCATGGATAAATTTTTCACATGTTTCAGAAAAGTGTTGATATTGATATCATGCCAGGAGAATTTGATCCATCCAATCACACTCTACCCCAACAGCCAATGCACAGTTGCATTTTTCCAATGTGCTCAGAGTACACAACATTTCACAGGGTCACCAATCCTTATGAATTTGTGTTACAAGGTAGAAGGGTGCTTGGCACTTCTGGTCAGCCAGTAAATGACATCAAATCATTGACTGACACTCCTACAAATTTAAACATTTTAGAAAATACTCTGCTCTGGAGCCACTTAGCACCAACAGCACCAGATACTTTAGGTGAAAAAAACCTTTGTTATGTAACTACCGAAAGAAAAAAACCATAACAGTAATATTTTCAACATTCTTTTCATTTCAGCCTGTTACCCATATTACCAAGAAGATCCATTTATTATTACTGAACAACCAGACATATATTTCACTGGCAATGTCTCAACTTTTGAAACAAAACTCCTACAACTGAATGGTAATTTTTTCAGTTATTAATTTCTTTTATTGCTACTTTAAAAATTAAGTTTCTAGCACATTTTACTTGTCTCAATAATCAGTGATTTATTTTGTAGCTGGTTTCAGAATTTCACAGGCTAGATACCTTGTAAACTTTTGTTTTGTTTCAGGTTTTCCTGTGAGACTAGTGTGCCTTCCATCATTTTCAGAAACCCAAACCTGTGCACTATTGAACCTGAAAACTTTGGAATGCCATCCGCTAAGTTTTAAGATTTTTGAGGAGTTTGATTAATATTTAATTACTAAAGATAAAGGTTCATGAATGTAATATATATTTTAAAATATAAAAGTGGCACATTTTTAAAAAAGACATTATTTATGCTAAGTATTTCTGTATTATATTTTCTTCAAACCAATCCATTGTAAAATGCAAATGATCACCACTGACTGATAGGAAGACAAGTTTATTGCTCTCATCAAGCTCCTTCAGGCCAATATAATTCTGAAAAAGGAAAACAAATATTTAATCAAATCATTTGATATTTTAAAATTCTATTTGGTAAAACTTTTGTAATGATTCACATGCTTTCTGCAGTCAATGAAATTTATTCAAAATTAACAAGAACATTCTTTATCATCAGATAAAGTCTAAAACCCATTTTCAAGCGGTAAGTTGTTTCTCAGTGGGTTAAAGAATTAGGAATTCAGGAATTTAGCAGTAAAAGTATAATTTTCACTTTAAAAAAATTTTTTTGACAATTATTTCATTTCACCTTTTTGTAAAGATCTGTTTCATTATATTGAAGAACCAAAGAGGACTGGCCCGGAGAGTAAAATCCAAACCAAGATGATTCCCTTGGAGTTACCATTGAATCATTCTCAAAAAGTACTAAAACAAGTTTCTCCAATTTCTGCAAATTTTCTGAGTAGCTGAAGTTTTTCCTCATCTAAAACAAGGACAAGCAAGAAATATTATAAAATGGTGAGATTTAAAAACATTAGAGATGCTGTTTTCTTTCCTACTGCCAATTAAAATTTATTTAAATGTTGGAATCACCTTTTCGTTATTGATATCAGCCAAAAAAATGCTGTACTGCCTGTATTCTTCTTCATTAAGTGGATCGTGCCAGTACTGAGCTTGAACCAATCCATTTTGGACCCAACTGCAGTTAATTACATATTTAAAATTCACAATGGCTTTAATAAAATAAGTATCACAATTTAAGTCAAGAAGTGAAACAAAATAATTTAATTACCTCTTGTAAGCTCCATGATTAAGCACTTTCCTAATCTTATCACACCAAGATGGGTTTGGCTGGGCACATCTTGGCAAACCGTAAACTCCCTGATGTTGGCCACCAATTGAAATAAGTTTTTTCATTGGGGGTGAAGGGCATCTTTGAGCAACTGCCCGCCTGAACGCAGGAGGATATTTTTCAAGCAATCACAAATTAAGTTTAACCAGGCAAAAGCTTAAGTACGTACAAGAATTGTGCTCCCTGCGAAAAGCCGATTGCATTATATCCACCTCTTAGTTTTTCATTCGACGATATCGCTTCGCAAGCCAGTTCAACCTGTTTATTTGCATTGAGGAAGTAACCACTTTCTATATCCTGAAACACACAAAATGACGTCTCTTTCACAAATTCCGAAAGCAATGCATTTTGCGACCAATATCCGTTCGTTATACCTCTATCAAAGTGTTCCCAAATTTCAGCGACAGCACATCCACATCCGGTATCCTCTCCTTTAGCAGGGTAATTATTCTGCCCAGACTGCCGGAAAAGCAACAGCTATCTCCTAAGGAAAAAGAAATGCGGGCAGACAGTTAAACGCCTTTTCCAACTAATCAAAAACGGATCAGAAAACAAAATACCTTACCCATGCCGTGCCACAAAACGATGGGCACGGAAGCCCGTGCGGCTAAAAACAAGTTAAGCGTTGCCAAGAGGAGGATTTTCATCGCGTTCTCCGGGAATACGCAGAATGAAAACAGAGAAAAGTTGTCAAGAGTCCGAAATTCCCCCCTGCCGCTGCCATCGTCCCCCCTTCCCCCGCACAGAGCGGAACGAACCGCGAGCTGCGACATTGTGAGCTCCGTGAAAATTCGCAAACGGCCATTGGAGCTTGGGTGATCGAGCGTCGTCTGCTGTAAAAATGTAAACATGTCTCTTGAACAGACAGCTTGCGAAGGTTGGTTTGTTAAACGTTTCCTTTCCCAGATCGGGGATGAAATTGCGAATCTCCGCAGGTCTCGCGTTAGAACCGTCCTTTTTCCCGCAAACGCAAAGCGAAACCTCGGATCGCTCGAATTATCGAAGGGACGTGGATGCGAGGAGCGAGAAATCTTATTTCCTGCATGAGAAAAATAAAATTTCCACCCCAGGCTGTTGTGTGAGGGAAATTTGCTGTGAGCGCGATCGTTGCACGTTTTTTAAACCAAATGCTTTGCCCCAACGGTGCAGTTCTTCAGTTTGAATATGAAAAATTAAACGTATCGTCTTTTTCCTTTTGTTACTCGATAACAATCGGCATGAGTTTGAAGATTTTTCACATTAAATGATAGTAACCACTATGAAATGTAATTCCAGATTTGAAGGCTTTTGAAAGAAGACTGACTGAAGTTATTTCTTGTCTGCAGCCAGCCACCCTACGATGGAGAAGTAAGTAATCATTCTTTATGGACTAATATTTTCAAAAAAAAACCTTATTGGAAGTAAAATGTTTTGTTGCATTCCTGCTTAAAGGTTAATTAATGGGTAAATTCTTGAATCAGATCATTTGGAAAATGTGTGAAATATTTGTTCTCTTTGCTTTTCAGTTGTTCTCACATCTATGAGCATCTGCACAGTGATTGGAGCTTGGTATTGGTTAATTGATCCAGCAATATCAACAATATCATTTTCCGAGTCACTTTGGAGACATCTTTTCTTCACAATATCAATTACAATTTTAGGTAATTTTGAATAAAAGTGTTGTACAATTTAATTTTTCTTTTTTAATATTTTCCATAGATTATGGCTGAGCAGTGTACATTTTATTTTCTGTCCTCATATAGTGTGCAGTAAAATTTCTTGTCACAATCTCAAGCTTTGCAACTTTCTCCAGTTCATTGAAAGCGATGACTTAAGCATTATAAGCAAATTCAAGAACACACAAAAAAAGGGTTTATTTTAAGGTTCTCTTTATGAATTTGTTGATGTGATCATTTATAAAATTTATATTTCAATTGAAATGTAAATTTTTGTGTCAGTTACAAGATTTTAATTCAGTTGTTCATTCTTTTAACTTTTTTTCTGCCAAAAAAAAAAAAAAAAAATTCAAACATCATTTTAAATGCAAGCAAAGTTTTTGAAGAGTGAAGATTTGCATGTGTGACAGATGAGGAACAAAATGTAAATCCCTTTACTGAGTAGTTTAGTCTGACTGAATTCTTGCAGCACTTTTTTAGGGAAATATTTTAGGTATTTTTTTTGCATGAAATTTATTATGCAGTTTCATTAATAAGAATAATAATGTAATATGAAGAATAATATTTAATAATAAATTACTACTGTGCTGTATATGTTAAATATGCAGTTTATAATAATAAAAACTGAATTTGACAATGCTTGATTCATTCGGTTAATAAATGTTGCTTAATTTAAAGTGAAGAATTTATCATAAGAGAATCGAAGACATCTTTCGCTCCAGGAGAGAAACCTGACTAATTTTTTTTTTTCACTTTACCTTCCAGTAATTTTATTTCTCTTTGGAGTTCATAAGAGAGTGATGGCCCCCTCCATAATTGCGAACAGGACGAGGATGGTCCTGAGCGACTTCAACATGTCCTGTGACGAAACCGGAAAACTGATCCTGAAGCCCAGGCCGACGGTCACGTGACTTACCCAAAAGACCATTTTCCACGCGCTTGATATGGACCTCGATGTTCTTCACCCCGAACGGGAATAGCATCCAAAGGGACTTTTCTTCGACTCACCCGTACCTGGACCTCGTTTGGATCGCCGAGAGCGGTGCCCCGGACCTTTGCCGTTGTTGCGAAAGTAGAAATTTTCGATAATTGTAAACCGTTTAATGAATATAAAAGTTTTTAACAGTCCCCGGTTCAGCCCGCAGGTTTTTAAGCCTACCTGCCCGAAAAGCTTTCTTTTTTTTTTTTTTTTTCTTTCGGGAAGCTTTTGTCAACGCACATTGTGCATCCAGTTTTCGGAATAACCAAAGAATCTCAAGAGGAAGGCATCCCGGGACATGTACCTGGCTTTTTTGGGAATCGTGGCTTTGCACCTCGCGAAGACTTCACTTTGATAGGTCTCGAAATACGAATTTCGGGAATTCCGAAAGTTTCCCGATGGTAAGAGCTCCAAGGACATAATTTGTTAGCTTTTCCCGTCAGGAAAGCACGAATTCCCGAATTTTTCGATCAGTTTTGGGCTTGCAAGAGCAAGTATCCTGCAGTGAGCATCCGTTCTTGACTGCGGTTCCCAGCGGCCAAATTTTCAGCTTTCGAACGCTTCAAAATGTTTCCAACACACTTTTGAAAAAAATATTGTAATACTTGAATTTTCCGGACGTTGTGACGATGCCGGGATCGGACACAGACCTCCTGGGGTCGAAAGCGCGGGTTAGGTTAGGTTCGAACGAAATTCTTTACTTAAAAAGATTCCGAAAGTCGGATCGAAATATTGTGAATTTCGAACTTCATCCGACGCGCAACTTTTCCAAACTTATTGCGACTCGCATCGTGAACCATTTCGTCCGAACTTTAACTTTTCGCATTCAACTTGTTGGCTCGTTCAACAAAAAACCTTACAACAGCCCTGAAAAATCCCGAAAACTGCCCTTTCAAATATCCCTTACTTGATTCTTTGCTTTAACCTCCTCGTATGCAGCCACCTGCAGGATCGAACAGCAGCAGTATCTCCACGTTTAAGTTTGCCCATCCCCCAGAGAAGGCTTCCGACAGCGCTTCACGTCCCGGATCTGTCGCATGAAACTTTGGCATCACAACACAAAGAGCTTCACCGCAGCGGACGTTCGAACCTCTCTTCATTTGCTAGCCGCCAACGCTAACCTTTTCGCATCATGAGTTACGGTATTTTCACAAACTCCAGATTTTTCCTCACTACAAATCTCTGGAAATTCATTCTACCCCCGAATGCTGCAGTTTTCAAAAATTAGCCCCTTCACCCTCACATGTTCCGACGCTGCGACATTTGGATCCGCAAAACATTCTCCAAAATATTCTTCTATTGGATGTACTAACTACAATTTCGTTACAAAATTTAAGTTAACAACGAGAATAGTGTAACGGAGCTATTTAACATGCCCGATGTGGCTCCTCGATATTTTAATACATCACAATTGTGCAATGTGCGAAAAGTTATGAGGTTTCCCTTTCAAAAGGCTTTCGCTGTCACCGTTCCCTAAAGACGCCCTGGAAACGACATTCGGTCCCATGGATCAATGCAGTTTCCTCGGATTTGCAAATTATTAAAATCACGGCAGCGGGAGCAGTGTGATGCCCGATCGAAATCCTCTCGAGTCATTTTGTAAAAAGACGAACATCGAATATCCAATAACCGCATTAATATTACAAAAGTGATTGTATTACAAAAGGCAGGGAGGTTGCCTTAACCGAGTTTTACTGCGGCGGTGCACGTGAGTCTGGAAAATACTTTCAGAGTTGCGTCAGATCTATATTCAATAAAATGTCTGGAACAAAGTAAGAAAATAAATTTTTCTTCCATTTCAGAAAAGTAAAAGGGAGCTTGTAATGAAAAAAACATGGCATAAAAATTTTAAAGTTTTGAATTTTTTTTCAAATTTATATATATATTTTAATAATATATATATATATAATTACATGTAAATATATTCAAGCTATTGGAAAATCGATTTTAGAGGCTCATTAGTTGCGTTAAATATATTTCTTTCTATCTTAAAGAATAAAATGAAATTAGTACAACAACAATTGAAAAACAATAATATTAATAGCGAATATATTTTTCATATCGGTAAACGCCCAATACGGAAATTTTGAAATAATTTAATTTTAATATTAATCAATTTTTAAAGCACTTACATGATAAAATGCGAATTATTTCTCATATTTTTGAACACATATAAATTTAATACATTTTTTAAAAACATGATTCAAAAGCCGTAAAATTAAAGCACTTTTCTTCTTATTTAGAACACAGTCATGTAAATCAAATTAAACGGCAGCGTACATCAAAATAAACGATTTAAATGCATTAATTCGTTAAAACGAACGAATATATGAAATTTTTTTTTCTTTTTTTTTTGTGCGATTTGAAAATTAATTAAAAACATTTTAAAACATTTAAACAAGGCATTCGTAACGTAACTAGAAAGAATGAACTCATTATACATACTATATACGGTACAGCAACTTTCTTCAATTAAACCTCAATTTTCCGGATTCTTCTCGTTCGCCGCGTCGGAAAAGTTATTAAAAATCATTTTACATATAAATTAATACTGGAGTTTTTACAAGTAATAATTTTACAAATGATCTTCCGCGTCCCTTAACGTTCTGCACAAAAAAACCAGGTCACTGATGGGGGGTCGGCAATATTATTATGTTTATGGACGTGGAGATTGCAATTGATCTTTTACATCTAGTGCGATCCCTGAATTCAACCTGCTAATAAATTTTTTATGTTTTTGGGCGTTGCGTCCTCGTTCAAATGTTTAGTTGTATATCTGGAAAGATAGATTAATTATTATTATTAATTATAACAGAGTACATAACGGACTATCGTGTTAAATATTCAAAATGCAAAGACTTTTATTTATTGTAATTGACAAAATTAATGAAAGCGGCGTCTCATTCGTCTCGGTGACTATGAGAATCTTCAATAAATTTGTGGCCAATTTTCGAAATGTTGAACATTATTAAATTGATTCTTTGTGTAGCCGCAAACTGTCGGATGACTTACACCCCAAAATGAACAGCCTAACACAATGACATCAAAATAAGAATCCCGTTGTGTTTATTGTGGAAAACTGATAAAATTGCTTATGAAAACAGTATGAAATTTTTTATTTTAGAATATTCCGAAAATCAAATCTAATTTTGTCCATTTCGACTTCGTCTCCGTTAAGTTTGTCTCCCCCAAACCTTTTTTTACACCCACCGAGGGCAATTTTACCCCTAACATTAAATTTTCGCATTCAAAATGATGTTGCACAGCTGTAGCAATTTCCCGAAGGCTTCTCTCCCCAATAACGCCTTTTCCTGATTCATTGCGTTAACCCACCCGGGTCAAACACTTCTACATCGAAGGAAAATGCATAAAGCCGTGGCATTATTAACCTGCAATATCGGCACGTGTATTTTTAAAGCGTAAGAATTTCTTTAATCTTAAAATCTAAACCGATCACGGATTGCTGTACTCATTCTTCGGCGAAAGTAGTCAGCTTCACTTGTACCTTAAAGCATTTAAAAGGCCTTCTGATCTCGAAGCTGGTTGATCTTTCAGCAACTTGATGCAGCGTTTCACGTAGAGATTAGAAGCTTTGACGAACGCACCGAGAGGATGTACGTGATCATACAAAATTACTAACCCAACCATCACTCTCAGAACGAAAAGTTGCGTTTCCTCCCTTTGAAACTGTGCTATAAGGTTCCTGAAATAGCAAATCTCAGTTCTGATATTCATTCCAGATATGATTTTTTAAATTAAAACGTAAGTGGTCTTGGTTAGATTTTAAGGTGAATTTTCATCTCGACATGTGAAAGGAAGAGAAAAATTTTCAGACAGTAGCCAAGATGAACGTGTTAATTTCGCCAAATTAAAATACCTACGGGTTTTCGAGCATTCTCAGACAGACCATTGCCATAGTGCTGAGGGTTTCCATGATGTTAACTTTTGGAATTTCGAAATGTTCTATTAGGAATCTCATAGTCGCATCACTTAGGACTTTCAGCATAGGCGTAGCGTGAGCATAAAAAAGTGACATTCTGTAAGCCAATTCGTTGCTTATTTCTTTTGAATACTCCAATCTGCAGCGCTCTTCTGGCAGCAGCATTCTGTGCCAGGTGATGGTCCTTCTGTAATAACTGAAATCATTCTGTATTGCCGGTGTTTTCATTTTAAGCTCATCAAATTTCAAAACAAATTCCAGTATCTCCGCTAGTTGTTTGACCAAAGCCTGCTGCGTTTCCAAATGCTGGGTGGGAGTCATTTCTCCTGAGCAAAGCTCACATAATATTTTTGGTACAACCTTTTCTGAAATTAAAAAACACAAATTAAATATTTTCACCTCTCTGCAAAACGTAGATTCCATTATTAAATATTGAGGAACGGATCTAACCCAATTAACTCATAACACATAAAATCAAATCAATTTACATGTATTTCATATTTGTTTTTGGTCAAAATTTACAGTTAGAGTTTCATAATTAAAATTTGTTTACAAAAAAATTATACATTGTTGATTTATTGCAAAAGCGAAATAATAAAAATTTGTGGTCTATCATAGTGAAAAATAGTCTATCATAGTGTGGTATATCATAGTAGTGGAGCTTTTAAGCTCCACTGAGCTTGAAGGATCATAGTAATTATTCATATCACATTATAACACATCATATAAGAATCTAAATGGTTTCTAAAATAAAATTTACCCAATTGCGTTGAAAATATATAAAATTTCTTCAATTTTGCTACAAGAGGTATAACAGCATTCCATGCTACTGTCAGTTTTTTCTCTGATGGTGTTTCTATTGCTTCCCTTATTTCCTTTCCAGCTCCCTTATAGCACTGAAGTTCATCCAAAATTTCATATGAACTACACAATACTTTTTCTACTTCTTCATATGTAGCCTTTTCACTTTCAGTTGGTTGTGCATCTGAAAAAAGAAATTTACAAAAAAAATATTTGTGACATAATGCAAAAGAATAATTTTTCCATATATTTCTTAAAATCATCCATAAACATGGATTCAATTCATTGTATAAAAATTCTCATCCAAGGGTAAAACCGGTTTCATGTTAAATTTATGATTCTGTGTATGTCACAATTCTCAAATTAGGACTTCTGTCTTTTTCCCATTTAAAATGAAGCCAAGACCATTCTTTGTCTTTGTAAAAATAGCATAAAAATCATTCCATAAGAATTCAGCATTTTACAACTGAGATAACAATTATTTGCTCCTGTGAAAAATTGTTCAATGGTATTTCAATCAAGTTTATTATTCATTTTTCATACATACATCGTCAAATTTCTTCAACTTACTTTCAAAATCCAGGAAAACATCGTACTTTTGGGGAGAGCAACAGTTTGAGTCATCCCTGGCCAAGAGGCTAAGCAACTTTCCCATGATGATTATTCACAGATTACATTTGAACCTAATGTTTAAAAACAAAAGTCACATAAACGTGAAAAATGGATATTTATTTTAAATTGGGATATGTAAACGACTGAATATTAAAATTGGTTCCGCCTAACAGGAAATATAACAATTCAAGAATTATTATTGTGCAATAAAACTGATTGTAAACAATTAAAATGAAAACGGTTGAATGAAGCAATTTCGAACTCTCGAACAACCGATTACACGCTGTTTTTCGAATTTTAGGCAGCTCACGTTATTTGGTTTTCTCAGTCGTTTATCACATAAAAAAAATAATGTAAAAATATTAAGCTACACGTCATTATATATCTAGTTGAAGTTGCTTTCGTCTGCTGCGAGAAAAAATTGAACTCGTCGCCATTTCGTGACGTAATCGATGATTCATGACGTCATCGTTTCCGCAAAAAAATATCGAAGCGCATTCCTCATCAAAAATGGTTTCAGACAATAACGCCATGAATTAAATTAATTTCACTGCGACAGCACCTTTAAGCAGTTAATTATATTTTCGGGTGATTATTATGGAGTTTCCCTCCCGATTCGACACACAGATTTCGAAGGCCACGTATTTACCAACAAATATACGATCGCCCCGTCACTTTTTAGTTTCTCAACGTTTACAAACAATTTTCACCTTCCGGTTCCAGTGACTCGGCACTTCGGATAGGCCTTGGTGATTTGTGACACGACCAATCTAAGAAAAGTCTAAAAATAGACGTTAAGCATCCATCTACCCGGGAGACGCAGAGCAGGAATCGAGGTCGATTTCTTCTTTATTTAGACAACGTTAAAAAACGAAACGGAAAAAAGGCGTCGGTAAAATTTCAAACTGATGAAAAGGCACTCTTTCGAACGCGTGAGATAGAGAGCGGTTCGTTACGCAAGGTGCCACCAATATTTTGCTGCTGTTGCAGGAAGCACGGTAAGGTTAAATGCAAGAAAGCACGGCCCAACCTGCGAGCCTCACTGTCCGAGGATTAACCATAAAATGCGCATCAATTTCCACGCGCTCGCTCCTGTGGACTTTCCATGGCGTTTTAGGTTATTCCTAAACTGGAAGAATCGTAGGGCGTTAAGTTTTTTAATACTGCATGAAAAGGTACTCGTGAGAGGGGACGAAGGGATTTTTTTACTACACGGGGAGGGTGGCTTAACGGTCGAACCGACCGACTGAGGTTATTAAATTATTCAGTTTGCACGTCCGTCATTAACCCATCGCGTTACTTGTGAAGAGACAAATTCCTCATCCAGATGTTCACCTGACTGTTATAGACAACTCACCGTCGCAAGCGAGTGGAACTGGGTTGTCAACCTGTTGAATATTCAAATCATTTACACTCGTGCGACTTTTACACAAGAAAGCATCGTTTGGAACGTCGTCCTCATGTTTTGCCAATTAACCAAAAACTTCGTTTATACGCAGCCCGTGGCGGTTTCCCGTTCAGGTGCAGCACTCACGAAATTGCGATAAAGTGACCGTTTCGGTATCCCCGGGATCTATGCGATGCTTCATCAAAAAGAAGGACGAACACTGGGGAAAAGAAAAATTAAACATACGTGAAAAACGGGAGCGGAAAGACAAAATGCAGAGAGAGGAGTCAGAATCGTCGAAGGAAAAAAAAAAAAAAAATTGTGAGTCCCCTACCTAAAGAAAGAATAACATCGACGGGATCATACCTCGAGAGAGGGCAAATAATTATTCCCGCGGGAGATGAAACGTCTCCCACGGATGCAGCATCCCCGCCACACTGATGTACGCCGCAGTGCCGTAGCCTCGGTTGCAGCGCAAACGCGACGGCGGGCAGGATGTTCCGTTCGCGTACGAAGCGAACGGGATATGAAAAAACGCCTCGCATCGATCACGCCAACACGCGGATCGTATTTATGGATGCCGGCAACGTGGTGCTCGAACGCACTTAAACAGCCAACAGGACGTGCAAGATTTTTCAAATTATGCAAGGTGATGCAATTTGCCGATCGCACACGACCGGGTTGCGACATTTTCGGCTCCCCGCGAGAGAGCGGCAAATTATTCGCCGAGGGATGCTTAAAAAAAACTCATTTGCGCCTCCCATCGCAGCTGCTTACCGGAAAGGAACCTCACGAATCCATCCAGGAGCAAAAAGGACGATTCAATCCGAATTTCACGCGCGGCGGGACATCGCGAACTGAAGGAATCCGAGATGTTCCTCCTTGCCCGAACTGGCTTATATTGGGATGCCCTTGAGCGAGTTATCCTAATGGACCGCAAATTAAGCTGCGCACCACGCCGCAGGATGGCGACCTCCGCCGGAGGCCTAATTTTTTAACTCGCTGAAGTTCAAAGCGACATCCCCAACGGGTGCGCGCAGCCTCCGCGACGTTCGGGGGGGCTCGAAAAAGCGGGGGAGCCCTCGCCCATCGGGCAACGTTCGCCGATCCAAATCGTTTCCGAGCCGATGCGGCTCGCTCTTTCCAACGTTTGACGTCATTGCATCGCTCTCGTTCGAGTCGCGGAGGCCGCGGAAGCGTTTCGCCGAAGCGGCTGGGACAATTAAATTTCATCGCATCTGCTCGGCGGCAAATTGTGGAAACGAATTTTGGCTCCTCGTCCCGCGTAATGCCGCATCGGGCGAGCGCCAATTATCGATCGCCGGTAGTAATATTAACCGTTCGCGATCCAGGCGAAATCCGTCGTCGGGAGGGACGGCGTCCGTGGGGTCGGACGAACACCGAAAGGGCGGTCTTCCCGGGAGGGATGGCCGAAGCAAACGCCGGCAAATGTTCCTCACGCTCGGGGAACCTTAAAAACAAGGCATCCGGTAATGAGACACCGTCTTTATTTGCTCGATTCTTCCACGATGCTTGTTACACACCTGTTCCCCGTGCAACCTGTTTCAGTCAATTGATAATTTTTACTACCCTTTTTCTCTTCCGTGTGCGGCACACCCCGCGTGCCATCTGCTTTTTTTGTCGTGGCATAAGAAACGAACGCGGCTGCCTTCGCCGCCGGACGACTTCGGACGTCCGCCCCGCAGAGCGATCCGCGTGAGCCGTGCGACGAGCTTTCCCCGAGGCGGAAAAACTTCGCTTCCGAGCGTGGCGGGAGGAAATTTTATTTTTTCGGAGCCCCGAAGCGCGCCATTTTACCATCGCGGTCGGCACGATTCGTCCGTGTTTGCGGCGCAATACCGAGGAGGGCCTCCGGTGCGTCCGTTCGTCTGACTCCACCGTCAGACGCGGGCGACCGTCGACCTCACAAGGTGCCTTCTGCAGCCATCCGCAGTGACACCGGTCTAATCGGGAACGAAGGCGAGTGAGGCATATTTGTAACAATTCCGTGACGGCATTAAAAAAATTAAACATCGTGACAAGGAGGACAAAAAAAGCAGAACCTTCATTAAACGCGCCATGTGTGGGACTTGGAGGAGCTGCATCTGCTCGAGCGTCCGCCATCTACCATCTGATTCCTCCTTTCGCCTCTTCGGTCATTTTTTTGCCTTTCCACACTTCTTCGTGCACGGCACCGACCATGGGAAAAAACTCCCCGGCCGACTCTCGAAGCGGTTCTTAAGCCAGCTCGTGGCACCAGGCGGCAGCCCCAAAGAGATCCCAAAATCTCCGGGAGAACCGAGCACGCTGCGATCCGATTCCCACGGCGATATTTTTACGTGTCGGGGCCGTTGAAATTCGTGCGGTCGAGTGTCGAATTCCCGACTCGGGCAATAAGGAAACGGTTCGCCCGGCGAAACGCACCGCTTCGTGTCGGGAAACTCTGGCTCCGGGGGAAAAAATGTCGGGGCAATAGGCGAATGGAGCACCCAAATAACGCATGAAAAGACGCGAAAGATTTAATCTAATCTAACGCACGAAGGCGCTTTGCAGCAGGCCCAATTCCTGCACGTTTCCTTTCGCGTTCGCTTCGAGCTTGCCGTGGCGGGGTTCGTTCTTTGTGCGAAATAAAAGGCGACGTGAAAAAAAAAAAATGTATTCACGTGTTACAAAATGGGGATTATTTTCAATGGGGAAGAAGCGGCGCAAATACTCGACGCGGTTAAAGGTAAGGCCGATCCTTTTGGGAAAAGATTTTGAAAGGAGGGTTGCGGAGGGTTGCACAAGGAAGGCAGATGGTTCTCGCTCCGCAGTGGCGTGGAGGCCTCGTCCCATGCGTCCTCCGCCTCCGCGATTCGGACCGCCGACGGAAATCGCTCTCGCCGGCCGCGACCGGAAGCGCTCGCGTTGAGTCCGAATCCCGGAGTCGCGCGTCCCCCCGCTGTCTCCGGGCGCTTTCCCTTCCCCCCGGCGCCCGGCAAATTTTTGTGCGAGACGCCACTGCCCGAGCGCCGCAACGTTAGCGTAGCCGGTTCGGATTGAATTTCCATGCTTTTCATCTCCTTCGCTGCATCTCCTTTCCGCTAATTTTCATGCGCCGTACGTGGAGCGATGATTTTCGTTTTCCCCCCCCCCCCGAGCCGGATCGAGGAATCGAAGGGGCGGAATCCGTCGCACGGAGGCTTTGCCCCGAGCGAAGAAGGCAGCTCCGCGAGAGAGTGGACGCTCGCTGAAATGAATGAATCCGCCTGCTGATTGCACATTCGCGACCGAAATGATTTCTATTTCATCTGTAAAACAATATCTGTGAGAGGCTTTGCTGCAATTCGGCTTCGGATTTCGCACCAGTGTTGTTTCAGCGATTTTTCTCCTCGAACCGATTTGTCTGAGCGATGCAATTCCCTCGAGCGGCGGGGATTCCGACGAAGGCGCTCCTGCCGCCGGCAGCCGAAGCGACCTTCTCCCGAGGATATTTAAGGAGAGGCTCCCTCTTTTCGGGATTAAAGGCTCTTGCGGAATTTGGCGCGTCGAGAAAGGATTTCGGGAACGGCGTCGCCGAAGCCCCTCGGATGAGACTCAATAAATTTAATGAATTCCGATTAAAACTTATTTCAGAAGCCATAAATTTATATTAAGTCAATCAGTGCGAGGATATCGCATCGCGGGGGCATCTCCGCACCCCGGATCCCGAGCAATTTCTACGTGCTCGGCAAAGCCTCCGCGGTTTCTTTCCGGTTCCCGGAAACGAATCCGGCAGATCCTTTTCCCCGAGATGCGAGCGAACGCTTTCGATCATCCTTGCCTCCGAAGCTTAAAGCGAATCGATTCGAACGGCGAGCCGCGACGCAACGCCGTGCTCTTATTTATAAACAAATACTAAAAGAAATGCAGCAATTTTTCATCCGGCCGCTAATCTAAATCTAAAGGTTAGGAACCCGGGAAGAACCGTGAACTCTGTGAAAAGATACAGCGATGAAGAAGGTTCATGATGGAGGACTCATTCATTAAAAGCGATGCGTTTCTCGTTTCGCCGCGTTGGATCACCCCGCAGTCGCTTCGGGGGTTGCGTTTCCCGGAGGGAAGGTGCACCCCGGCCGCGGCTTCGCCTTTCGATCCCCCCATCGGGAAAATCCGGCCCCGAGCCCGATTCGCGGCATTCCTTCGCTGTCGCTTGATCCGCGGCCAACTCTCGCGACATTGAACTTTTCCTGCCCCGGCAGCCCGCAATTCACGCATCCTGCCGGCGAACGGTTCCTCCTTGCGTGCGCCACCACGCATTTCGCATCGGGTCACCGTTGCCGTTTTGCCCGCTTCGAGTCGGGCTCCGACGGCGCCTCCCGTCTTCCGTTCTGCGGGCCGACTCCCGAAGCTCCCGCGAGTCTGGACTAACCTCATTCGTCGAAGCCGTGAAAACCGTAAGGTCTCCCGGATTATTAACGTTAATTAACAACATGTTTGTTGTAATGACCCCAAAGCGAGTGTTTGTTTTGATGAAAATCCAACGCTGATTTGCTGAAGCATGTAAAGCATGAATGTATATCATTTCCTTAAATTGCAGCAATTTTCGCCCGATTGACTGATGATCCATCGCATTATATCACGGCTGTGCTTCATTTCAATGAGAACTGCTTAACCAGGATTAGATTAGATTTTGCTTCGCAAATGATTTTTTACATTTTCCACAATATATTTTTCTCTCGGAATAGCTTCCCTAAGCAGTTATCGCCTTCAAATTGCTGTCTCCGCCATTAAAGACGGTGAATTTGGTATTGTTGTCACTTCTTCCATTCGTGCATAATTAACGTGCGATCTTGCTCGGCGATGGGGACCCTCGAGTTGTTCTTTGACATTTTTTTTAACGTGATTTTCAATTCCGAAGGCAGGTTTCCCCGATGACGGGCATCCACTGAATGGGCGGTTAACGAGATGCCTTCTTGGCTTACTGACGCAACGGGAAAATGCCATGCGCGCATACATAAGAGGCTCTTATTACATTCGCCTCAATTATCGACGTATTATTTCAATTATTCGCAGATTAAGGGCAAAAAAACTACCCTTTGTGCCCGATTTGAGTTTTCCAAACGTCCTCGACGGGCCAACTGGTGGCGTTTGGGCGGCGCGCACCGAAATCGCGTCACTTTGCGATCCGGCGATTCGGTGCCGCAGCCTTCTGCTTCTCCTAAACGGATTCAGCTCCGCAACATCCAAAATGGCGGCCGTTTCGACGCGGGAGATTCCAGAGCAAGAGGAACGTTCTCTGACATCCCCCGTCCCTTCGCCTCCAGCCCTCGCCCCAATTCCCATATTCCGAATTCTTATTATTCACGTCACCCCACTTCCCTTTTTTCGACCTATTTATTTCCTGCATCTTCGATCAGGGGAGTTTGATCCTTCGCCACCGTCTTACTTCGAACCCTTCCGATTAACGATCGTGGAATCGAATTTTCGTCCCCAGGGGGAATATTTTTCCTTTGGTCGATCTTAATAACGGTAACCGGCGGTTACCGAAAAAGTTTTACGCACCTTTTTTTTGGAGTCGTTTGAATGGGAAGAGAGAGAGAGAGAGAGAGAGAGAGAGAGAAAGGAGGAAAACGATCTACGTAGTCAAAATGGCTGCCGCAACATTTTTCAATAATCTCCTCTGACCTTGAACAGATAACATCACAAAATGTCAAATCATCCGCGTTCGGCTTTATTTTTAAATCCTCCCCCTATCCTCAAAGTGACCGACGCTTCCGAAATGAATCGTTATTAATCCGGATTTAAAATGTGGGGAGGATTTTACTGGCAAACGGTGCGTTAAAAATGATCGAGGAGTCGCACAAGGGTGGCAGCGTTCGGCGTTCGTTTTCCCGAGGTTGGACAGCCTGGAAACTCGAGGCGTGGGGATCCATCCCCGGACGCTTTTGCCCCGGATTTTCACCGCTGGTAAAAAAGAAAAATCTCGGGGGATCCGCAAACCGAATTCTTTTGCTTTCCTTTCGTCCCAGTGAAGAAGGAATGTAACTTCCGAAACCATAAAAACTGTAAAAAAAAAAAAAAGCAAAAGAAATCGCCTGACCTCCATTTCGAAGAAAGAAAAATAATATAAACATAAATATAAAGACTTTATTACCAGCTATCGCTATGACCAATATTAAATTCCTAGTTCAAGGTTAGTTTTCCCGCCAAATTTTTAATGTTCTCACCGTAAGAAGACGGTGGAATCCATGCTTCGCCAGCGACCGGATCGACGTTGTTAGAGTCCGCGTCGGTTTTAATTATCTTTCCTCAGCCTTTTGGTAAATGATCGCGAGAGCCGGAAATTTCGGCTATGGCGTCTCCGTAGCCGAGGCCGAAAATTCGTAGAATATTTTTCGAAATCCGCGCCGATAAAATCACCGGGAAAGCGTTTAATCAACCGAGCGGAGACGCCAAGAGCCGATTCTCATTCATTTACCGATTTGGCCGACGCTTCGAACGGAACGCTCCCCCGTTCGGGAATCCGCGGCCGCGGGGAGGAATTCGCTCGCCGCAGAGAAGATCGGAACCGGAAGGACTCGCCCGGATCCCGAAATCGCGGATCATCCGCCGCGCCTAACTCAGCGGCCACGTCTCTTCGATAATTTTGTGATTTTCGCTTGGGAACGGCGCCCGCTGCCATTTCGTTGGGGTAATTTCGTCGACGGACGACGGCTCGGCCCTCGAAGCCGAGCCCGAATCTCGTCGACCGCCGCCGTCCGGCATCGAGGAGCCCTCATCGTGCCACGCGATCGCTGATTCACCGCGGGTCACGCGCCCGCCCGCATGAGGCGCGTCGGCGAGTGCGGACGTCCCACACACTCCCCCCCCCCCCCCCGGCCGAAGACAGTCTGCTCCCACTGCAGCGGTCCCCAGTTTTCCGCTTCGAGCTGCCGAAGGGACTCCCCGGCTTGCCTCCGTTTGTCTCCTCGAGAAAACTCACGGCAACGGGCAAACGACTGCCCTTTGCCTCTCTCTTTTGCGTGCGGCGCACGTCTAAATGCCAGTGCACGGCCCCGACGGTCTCTCTCTCCGTCGGTCGAGCCAAGCTCTTCCCGCTCTTCTCCGACGGAAGCTGTCGGCACTCCGCTGCGTAGGTGAATCCCGCGAGCGCCCGTCCAGAAATGAGAGGATCGGCAGGAATGGCCGCCGGAGCCGTCGAAAATAATGCCTCTCGCGTTCTATTATTAGTTCCGTTGAAAAACGTTCGATTCCCATTAGGACGGAAGCCAAGCGAGGAGTCCCTTTCGATCTGCTGCCCCGACGCCCCGCCGCTCGGCACCTCCGACGCTCGGCTACCCGCTGAAGCTCCGGGCCGGCGTCTCTGGACTCCTTCGCCCTTCGGCCGTTCGAGCCCTCTGCGCGAAGCCTCTTCCGTTCCTCCGTCGCCAATCGTTATCCTGCGAGCATTTCGGTTTCTTCAAAACAGAATTATCATTGTTTTCGGATAGATACGTCCAAAGAACAATATGCGTCGGCATGCACAATCGCCGATCTGCCGGAGCGATAGTTTATCCTTATCCGAGGTGAATTTCTGTTAAAATTTCTTCGGATAAAGCGTCGCACCGAATCGCTTTTCCCGTTCTGGCTGGCCCTCACCCATTCTTTCATCTTCATAACAATGGTATCCTGTCCCGATACCGTATCGTCTCTCGGACATCACGACCCAGATAGTAAGGGAGTCTTTTGTTCTGGTTTCCCTAATAAACGACGCTGCGGAAACGAGGATTATCAATGTGCAGCCGATACTCGAACATGCATCTTCTGATCGTGGTGTGCTTGGCGTCCTTAGCGGCGGGATATCCTCAGGTATTGCTTCTTTTTCCTTTAAACTAATATTTGTTTCCGACGCGTCAGCGGAACCGGAGCCACCCGCTCGATCGGCGGCTCCGCTTCGGCCAGCCGAACCCGGGGGACCGCCTTTGCCGCGGTGCCGGGCGCTCTCGAACGCAGGAGACTTACGCGGAGCAGGATAAATGGGGCGTCGATGGAAAAATCAAAGGCTGCAAAAAGAGAAAAGAAAAAGAAATGGCACAAAATTCGGCTCGGGATCCCCTCGGGGCATTGCCAAAGAACCACGGACCGTCCCGAACGCGTTCGTCGGATTTCCGCCGGAAGCCATCCCGGATGTCCCAGTTTCGGAACCGAACGTGTGACTCCACGTCCGAATTTGCAATCGACTGGTCTGAAATTCTTGCGTTTTCCGCCTTTGCTGTGCCTAACTGCTAAAATACCTTTTTGTCCATCGAATATTGACTGCGCGTGATCTGCAAACTAAATTTCACATTATCCGAGGCCGAGGTTTCGATTCCAGCCGCTTCAGATGGTCTCCCATGGCACGATTCGGCTTGTGCGTCTGCCACTTCGAGTGTTCTCGTTCGTGCCACGACAACTTTCGCGTGCGACCACCCTGAATACTACTACCGCTCTTCCGCAGCGCAGGTAAAATGTCACGGAGACGCCTCATCCTTACGAAACGTGCCTTCGATCTGCCTTAGTGCCTGGCCCATTTGAAGCGGCGTCAGATTTCGAATTGCTTTCCGGTAATTTGCGGTTTGCATTTCGCGATGACAACCCATCCACTTGGCGCAGTCGGACTTGGATAAAACAACCGAAAGAAGAAGGAATAAAATTTAAATTTCGGACGCCGCCCTGCTCAACTTGCCGGTCACGGCGAGGATAAAACTCGGTTAAAACGCCTTCCGTTCGGATGTAACAGACTCCCGACGCCGTTGCAACCGATTTTCTTCGAGCAATGACGTCCACGTCAGGCAGGTTGCAAAGTCGAACGGCAAATTCTGCGTAGCGAAGGATTCGCAGGAAATTTACTGTTATTGTAAATATCCATGTAAGAAGACATATTATGAAAACGTTCGACAATGTTTATTTCGGCGAGTTCTCACCCTAAGGACCTCAAAACAATGTGGCTTCGGCGCTGCGAAACCCGGGGGAGCCGCCCTCGAAGCTTCCGCCAAAGAGCGGAAGACGATGGTGACTTCGGTTGCAACGCGACGCCCCGCACGGTGGCAACTGCACGGACGAACCGTCTTCGGGGCACTCTTCGGCCCGAAATTCCGTTCGTTTCTCGCGGTTCGTGCCACGGAGCAGATCGATCAGGTTTTTGCAGTTTGATGGACAAACCCGGAGCTTGCGGATTTTCTTGGGAGATGTTGTGGGAATGGCCCTCGGAAGGAGGCTCCCGGAATATTTTTCTCTCCTGGTTGCGGCGCTTCATCTGGATTCCAGGTTGTGAGAATGCGGTTTGCGGATGCTGCTCCGCGTGTTAACTTCGCATCTTCTGCTTCTGTTCCGATCGGGCCTCGCGTTTTCTGCAGTCTGCCACATCCGCGGCGCTTCTACTTCAGCCTTTCGGGGCTCTCTGCCGAGTCACTCTACAACAAACAATTTTTTACTTTAAAGTGGGATTGACATGCCACATGCGTTCGTGGCTCCTCCAACAGAAAACCGGTTGAAGCCTCTCTTTTCTGGTTCCAGGGATTAGATTCATGTCACTGCGGCCAAGCAAAAGGCGTCAGCGCCTCGATGCAGACCAGCTATGCGGCGAAAGTGAATCAGGTTGACGAGAGCGGACATGAAGAAAGAAAAGGCACTTTCAGCGGTACCAACGTCTACCATCACCACAGTTCCGAGGGAACTGTCGCGGACTTCACTCAAAGGTGCAACGAACTCCTCGGAAGTTTTCTGCAGATATTGTCCCGTGCCTTTTGCGAAAAAAGCGACAGGCGCTCTGCCGTTGATGTCGAAATGAAGACTCGCATGGTGAACAATCTCAGGGAGGAGTGCTCGGATCGAGAGTGCTTAAAACCTCGTTCGGACGACCAAATCCTGGCGCCGATTCCGGTAGTTAGTTATTCTCCCTGGTGTGACACTGACAATTGTGAGATTTATGATTTGAAGGAGCGAAAGATTATAAAACAAGAGCAGCTCAAGAAGAAAATGGAAGTTTTAAAGGAAAAAGAGTGCAGTATGAAAGAATGCGAGAAAAAACTGAAACTACTTCAAAAGGAAATTGAAATTTTGAAGGAAGAAGAGTGTAAAATAGAGGAAGATGAGAAGAAGCTGAAATTGCTTGAGAAAGAGATAGAACATTTGAAGGAAGAAGAATGCAAGATCAAGGAAGAGCAAGAGAAGTTGAAGCTCCTTAAGAAGGAGATAGATCATCTGAAGGAGGAAGAATGCAAACTTAAGGAAGAACAAGAAAAGCTGAAACTGCTTAATAAAGAAGCAAAGCTTCTGAAGGAAGAAGAATCCAAGATAGAGGAAGATGAGAAGAAGCTGAAATTGCTTGAGAAAGAGATAGAACACCTGAAGGAGGAAGAATGCAAGATCAAGGAAGAGCAAGAGAAGTTGAAGCTCCTTAAGAAGGAGATAGAACACCTGAAGGAGGAAGAATGCAAGATCAAGGAAGAGCAAGAGAAGTTGAAGCTCCTTAAGAAGGAGAT
>JAOWBB010007006.1:79582-121327 GCA_028565995.1 Ricinus marginatus
AGAACATTTGAAGGAAGAAGAATGCAAGATCAAGGAAGAGCAAGAGAAGTTGAAGCTCCTTAAGAAGGAGATAGATCATCTGAAGGAGGAAGAATGCAAACTTAAGGAAGAACAAGAAAAGCTGAAACTGCTTAATAAAGAAGCAAAGCTTCTGAAGGAAGAAGAATCCAAGATAGAGGAAGATGAGAAGAAGCTGAAATTGCTTGAGAAAGAGATAGAACACCTGAAGGAGGAAGAATGCAAAATTAAGGAAGAGCAAGAGAAGTTGAAGCTCCTTAAGAAGGAGATAGATCATCTGAAGGAGGAAGAATGCAAGATTAAGGAAGAGCAAGAGAAGTTGAAGCTCCTTAAGAAGGAGATAGATCATCTGAAGGAGGAAGAATCCAAGATTAAGGAAGAGCAAGAGAAGTTGAAGCTCCTTAAGAAGGAGATAGAACATCTGAAGGAAGAAGAATCCAAGACAGAGGAAGATGAGAAGAAGCTGGAATTGCTTGAGAAAGAGGTGGATCAGCTGAAGGAGGAAGAAGAACAGAAGAGCTTGAAAGAGGAAAAAAAGGAAAAGTGTGAGGACTGTGAAGAAAAAGAACTCAAGAACGATTTAAAACAATTAAAACATGAAGAACACAAGATCAAGGAAGAACAGAAGAAGGCGGAACATCTCAGGAAGCAAATGGAGCATCTGAAAGAAGATGAGCTCAAGAGGGAAGAAAAAGAAGAGAAGCTGGAACAAGAGTACCAAAAGAATCAGGAGGAGGTGCAGAAATTGCGGCATAAGAGAGAAGAATACGAAAAGCACAAGCACCATCACTTGCATGATCATCACAAATCCCACGTAAGCAATCACCACCACGTACCTAAAACTGGTGGCGAATATGATCACGCACTAACATTAGATAAAGATAATAACAAATTATCCATTTCGCCAAAGGAAGTTAATGAAACCTCTCTGTTTTCAATCACAGAAGTAACTAACTCTACCAAATCCGGAAGACTCGAATTCCAGGACGGGGATAGTTCCATTTCTTCCAGCAGCTCCACTATCAGCAGCAAAAGCTTTTCCAATGACCGTAAAGACCGTTCGCAAAGCACAGCAGAAGAGGAAGCAGCAGCAGCAGAAGGTTCAGCCTCGAACGCCGGCAGGGAGCACTCTTCTGCAATCGAATCTACCTTCGCAAAAGAAAAAGTTTTGTCGAATAAAGATATTTACAATGTAAAAGAAGAAAGTGCTCAATACCATTTGAATCCATCACACCCAGCAACGCTCGGGACAGAAACGAGCCACAAAAACTTCATTCCTCTTCCATACACGGAAAGCACACAAAACACTACAACACAAAACAAACATATGGCAAGAAGATATCTCGAAAATGAATCGGAATGGACAGTACAAGAACAAAAACAGAAACAACTCACTGCATCAATGCCGAAAGGCAATCGGAACATGGCAGAAATTCCTCCCACAAGTTTAATATCCCAAAACCCGACGAATCTTACACAAGAAAAACAGTTCGGAATGAACGGAAGCCCGAAAAGAAAAAGTGTGGAAAACGACACAAACGTACACGACCATCTGCTGCCGGTAATTACACCTACCGACAGCAAAGTTCTGAACACGAAAGAAGACCAAAGCGATCGCAAGTCGGAGTCTGTAATGCGCGATGGAAGCCCCGCAGAAATAACGTTTGTCCGGGAACATAAAAACGACGAAAAACCAGAGCAGAAGGACTGGGATGAACCTCGCGGATGGAACAATTTCCCGCATTTTGAAGCGGAAAGCGAGCACCGAGAGGCGCAAGCATTTCCGGTATTAAAAGAACGGACGCACGAAAAGGTTCTTCCCATCAAGCCAGACTTGAGGAAAGAGTATAACGATGCGATCTCGACATCGACGGTCGCAGAAAGTAGCAGACGTCGAGGAACTGATTTAGAGGCTGCAGGAATGAATTTCGCTGAAGGACCCGAACACACAAAGCCGCAGTACGAGGACGCACAAAGAAAACGCGAGAAAGAGGAAGAAGTATTAAGCAAAAGTGAAGGGTTTTCTTCTCCAGAGATGCCGTTCGAGTCGGACGAACCGGATAAGGGTCACCGGAAATGGTATCTCACCGATGCAAGAGTCAGTCCCGAAGAAGCAACAATGTGGAACCGTCCGCGTTTCGTTCACTTGGGTGGCAGGAGAAAAATTCCCGAAGAGAGGTCGTTCTACATCCACGACTACGAACATTACGAAGACGAACCTTTCGAAGAGGACTACTGGATGGAGGATGAACCGAGAGGAGTGAACTGGCATCGAGGAGGATATTCCAGTGTGGAGCCCCAAATCTACAGGATCGAGAGGCGTCCTCTTCCGGTCCGCGCCCTTCCGAAATATCGCGAAATGCGATACGACCATTATCCATCCCGCAGGATGAGAACCAGGCCGCGACACGACGGCGAGAGAGGGTACGGAGATAATTTCGAAACGGATCGCTACAGGAAGAGGCGGCCTGTCCCGGAAGGCACGGAAAACGAATCCGGCCATCGAGAACTCCAAGAACCGCCTTTGCTAATCGTCGAATACGAAGATTTTTCTGACGCCCGGAGAAACGGAGGAAAATCGCCCACCCTGGACACATTAAAGGTCCCGTTCCTGACGTCGGAAATCCAGACGAACCGTGGCGGACAAAAGGAATTTGTCTCCCTGAAGGAGGCTCCATACTACGTCAAGATGCACCCCGTACTCGTTCGCAATTTCCAGAAGGCCGTGCCATCGGGAACCACGGCTTAGCCTCGGAGGCATTGCTTGCTCGGTGGAGGCACTTCACCGCGCTGTTATTCGCGATTTTAAAATACTGAAATTTAAAACGAACCCTCGGTGTTAAGGCAGCAGGAAAATTAAGTTCGCAAAAGATATTTTCACACAAAAAAAAAAAAAAAAAACCAAAAAAGCATTGTTCTCCTGCCACGTGAAATGTGATTTTCGTAGCCGGGAAAGTGCACAGTGTCATCAGTGAGGTTTCCTCCCACGACGGCGTCTCGAGGCTTACATCGGTCCTCAGCGATGCAAGATGCCATCTCGAGTTCCTTCCTTTTTCCGAGCGTCCTCCAAAGGTCCGCGACAAAGGAAGGATCTTCGTCGCTCTCTTCGACGCACGGTGCCCATCCGCTGGTGTCCATCTCGCTGAAAGGAAGCGACTCGTTCGGATGAGTAATCCACCACGCCGATAGCTTCCTATCGCAGTGCTTCCGCAGGAATCTAATCGAATCACGAACTCTGTCTTTTCCGAGAAAGTTTCGCATTGGTGTGCTGCGTGGAAACGGTGGACTCATCCGGGAACGAAAACGGAATCGAAGAGACGTGATCCGATGTTGAATTCGACTCGCAAATAAGGTAAAAGATAAGCAATTCCATAAACTGTCAGCTCGGTCAGCAGTTTATCTGGCATCTCTCGGAATAACCCATTTTGGCATGAGGAAGCCTCGCGGTCTAAAATTACAAATGCGAATCTCGGGAAGGAGGAACGTCCGAAACGATGCCGCGAACGCGGAAAGTGCCGGAAGTTGGAGGAAAAGCGGTGCCCGAGGCTGGGAAAAATGCAGAAGGCGGGATCTCGGACTTTTCCGGATCGGCGGAAGAAGAAAATCGGCTGAGTTCCGCCACACGATGGCGGGACGGGGACGGGTCGCCATATTGGTTTTTCATTCGCTTTCGGGGCGAAATTGGCAAAAATTTTGCGCCGACGGTTGAAGGATTTGATAATGAAATGAAATGCCAAACAAAAACACGATTTATTTGTTGAATTAGTAAAAAAATAGTAAACAAACAAAACGGGCGAAGGGGGGCACGGGACATGCATCGGCTGCTAAACGATTGGCTGCCTAGCGGGAGGAAAGCGGCAGTGCCAACTTCGGAAATTCACCTCCGGCGCCACTTCTCTTCCTCGGCCGTCACCGTCGGGACCCGATCCGCGGTTCCCGGCTCCCGTTTTCCGGCAGCGGAAGTCCCGCGTCGAAGCGAAAGGAAAATTGCGCCAGTCAAAACAAAACTCGCTCGCAACCGGGACCGTCTGACCGACGAGGCTCATCATGCCTTATCTGCGACGGGCCTTTATCCGATCGCTTCCGCTGGCCTTTCTTTTATCTGCCACCGTAACGCGCCTCGATCTCCACTTTGCGAACGCCCCGACGAAGCGTTCGCGGCGCGAGCTTCCGCCCGTTGCTCGGCCGTCGACCGGGACGCGGATGGCGTCCCTCCGACGAGGTCCTACCGATGCCCCATCAATGGGACCCTAAACCAAAGCAAACAACTGGGCCCATTGATCGGCGCACGAGGCGGCGAAGGCTTCGTCCTGCCTTCTGCGGAGACGGCACGAACCGGGGCCGGCGACGCTGGGGCCCCGAACCTCGGTCACCGAGATCGTGCACCGCCTCTGCCGCCTTATCTACTTCCGCACTTCCGTTCGGGTAGATCCGGAATGGAGGCGATTTCCATTTCCATTTTCCGCGCGCCATGTTCTATCGCCGTCCACGTATCGCGCAAACCGACTATCTGCGAACGGCCTTCCTCCAGGTAGATAAAAGGTCATCCGAGTCCGGGTATTTACACGTTTTGCTTTGCCGCGGTTTCCATTGTTTACCCCGTGAACCTATGAAATATCTAGGCTAATTGGATAATTGCTTCAGTTTTATAGCACCAGGCATAGCGGATGCATCGTGACAACAGACCGCACATCCGAGGGAAAATGAGAGTGGTTTTAGTGTCGTGCCTAGTGGCAGTTTGTCTACAGAAGGTTAGTCTCCTGCAGCTTTGCGGTTCCGCGGCGTTCGCTCTGCCGGGTGATTAATTTCGGCTGCCGCATTCTCCGTCGGCACCGCTCGGATTTCGCGGCCCCGACGCACCGACCGCGGTGTCTTCGCGCGGTAACCCAGGTTCCCGGGAGCCCCCCGACCGGCGTGGATGCGGCGCGCACTTTGGAAGGCCTCCTTCGCCTCCTGCAAACCGGTAAACAAAATGCAGCGACCTCCGAGGCGACCTTACACGATTCCTATTCATTGCGAGTTCGTCGACTATTTAGGCCCTCCGAGTGGGTCCGAGGCCGTCTCGGGCCCCGGCCCCGCGTCCACGACATGCCAGAGGAGAACCCGGGTCCCTCGACAGGTATTTCGTTCATCTATTGACGGTGCCGCCGTCGCTGGTGTACGCCACTCCGGCAACTGTCACCTTTTCCGTTAATAATGCCCATAAATTCAGAGTTTATCTGGCGATCTCAACTCGACGATTTCGTGTCCATTTCGACATCTTCTACTTTTACTTCTAATTTACATATTGGGATACCTCGCTTCCACTTGTCCGACCGGGTCTTCCCTCCTCCCGGGCCCGTCCGCGTCGAAGCTAAAAGTTTTCCTCGTCTTTCAGATATCTCTGGCCAATCACGTGGGGGAACGCATGAAATCGTCCATATCCACGGAATACAAGGCGCAGTTTCACCAGGTTCCCGAGCACGGAGGGAACGGCAGCCACAGCACCATAAAAGGAAACCACCACCTCGAACGGGAAGGTTGCGAGGAGGAGTGGGAAGGATTCGCTGCAAAGTGCGCAAACCTCATCAAAGATCTGGTTTCGGCCCTGGCCAGCGCCGTCACCTCCCGACCGGGAGACAAAACCAATCTCCAGTTGGACATCAAGAACCACATATTTCACCACGACAACAGAAAGTTCAACACCTCCAAGCCCATCGGCTTTTCCAGCGCTCGGACGGACGAAAATTGTAAGTCGCAACTGCCCGCTTTAGCCCCTTGCACGCACAAGATGTCTGTGGCTTAGGTCACCGCGTCGAAGCGATTCCTCGAGAGTTGCTGCCCCCCCCGAAGAACGACAGAATTCCGGCAGCCGGTAAAACCCTAAACGTTAGATAAAGCCGGGGATTAATTAGCTACCTGGCAAACGTAATAAAAGGCAGTATATCAAACGCATTTGCACAAGATTAGGTTATGTTGAGATGCTTTACAACCGCAATAACGGACTGACGAAAGCATCGTATCTGGGAGTTTAGTCTAGCCGAGCAGATAGCTCAATCTTAATCCGAGCGGCAAAGTGAGGAAGGGCATCGCGTGCCTGATACCTGATAATGCCAGTGACTCGTCCCTTTCGTGGATGAAAAGTACGGAGTTTGGGTGATCTCATGTCGCGAACCAATCTCACGCCTTGTATTGTTTCAGGTGAAAATGGCGGAGGTGCATCTTCCGGCAGCACCGTTTCCAAACCTTTCTTACATGTGGCAGATTCGGTTTACGATTCCTCAAAGCTAGGTAAGACCCTTTTGTTGGTTCCGTCAGGTTCTGGAACGCGAGAACCGGTCTAACTGTTCCTCGTCAACAGGCTCGTCGTATTCCTCGGGCGGCGTCGAAGCGTCGGCACCCGTCGAGCAGCAGTTTCCCCAGGATCCGGAAATTCGGACGGCGCACGCGAAGGAAATCCCTGTGGGGGCAGCTCAGTCGCAGATGTCGGCCGTTCCGTCCGACGGCGGAGCCCGTTTTGCGGAATACGATCGGGCTCCCGACTTACCTCTTGCCGCGGAGGAAGTCGCTTCCCAGGAGCAGGAGGTGGCGTATCCGACGCCAGAACCGACCATGAACACTCCAGCGACGTTCGAAGTGCTGTATTATCCGACAACTCCCGCGGGCAACATCCACGACGCTCGAATCCCCGTCTACAACGACGCCGGAGATCTCGTTAAAGTCGAGGATCCTTCGAATGGATCCTTCGACGAAGTGGCAGCATCCGAAATTCCCGTCACTCCCTCCGACGAACCGCTTTTTCTCGAAGCTCCCGAGCAGCGAGCACCCTTCGAACCGGAAATCGCCCCTTCGACCATCTTACCGATCACGTATAAGGTTCCGGAGGAAGTCGGCGTTACCGAGAGCCCCCTTTATCTCTCTCAAACAGCAGGAGACTCGTTTTCCTCTGCTGCGCTGATGACCTATCGTGACAACACTGATAACCCAAAATCAGTTGAATATTCTGATTTCCCGTCAGGCTTTGATTCTCAGACCGAGGTTCCAGAAGTGCTGGTAAAGGAACCGCTGCCTCCTAACATCTTTTCCCAAGACTTGATTCCAGATGCACAGAATGCTCCTCCGGCAGACGGGCAGGTACCTCCTGCGATTCGGATCTCGGATTCGAAATCCGTTCCGCAGGACGAGACCCTCGAACTTCAGGAAAAAATCGCATTCACGGAGCCTCCTCCTCTCCTCGCCGAACCTCAGGTTGTTCCGGAGGTAATGATCAGCGGCAACCAGCAACCGTCTTCCGACAACCTTTTGATGGAGAACGTTCCCGGTCCAAATCAATCGGATTTTCCTCCCGAGGACGTGGTCATCATCGACTCGCCCCTGGCATACTCCGCAGATGATCGACCCGAAACCTCCAAAACACTCACTCCCGGAAGAAAAACGTACGCGACGTCCCCGGAGGAGGTACAGGAAATCCCTTACGATAGCGGAGACAGCATTGCTGAAGCTCAAGAGCCTCTGTCCCAGGGCTATTCTGAATTTAATGCTCCCGGTTATCGTGCAGGTCCTCTCTTGGTAGAAAATTCTTCTCCTAAACTCTTCTCCGAAGACTCCGAAGACGTTCCCACAATGGTCACCACATCCGTGACTCAACCGTCTGCATTACAGTCCGATATAGGCTTGCATCAAATCGAAAATGTTCCCGCCACCCCGTCGGAATCCGAGCTTCAACTCCCGGCAGTTGAAGTCATCCCCACAGAAAACGTGGAAACTTCCAAAGTAAACCCCGAAATCGCCCAATTATCCGATGCTGTGGTTCCGCATTCGGAACCTGAGCCTTCCGACATCTGGAACGAGCGACGTCTTTACCCCGATTCTCAGTCCTGGTCCAACGTTCCGTCCTGGCCGGAGGCAGCCGCAGCAGACCCGACAGTCGCACCCGGGAATCCCGAAGGTTCGAACGCTGTCTCCATAGCAGCGCCGGAGACCGTCGCGAATGGCTACGCGTATCAGGCTCTTCCTCCGGGCGGCGTCCCGGAGCAAGAAAACTGCAACTCCACATCAAGTGACGAATCACTTTCTGCGATTCCCGGCCGAAACTCAAATCAGTTCCAAAATCCCGAGGTAATCTCATCCGCATCTTTCCCCGACCACCAACAGCAACAGTCGCTTAATCCGGATGTACCTTCGGCCATTAAATTTATCGCTCCCGGCGATGGCGAACTCAACTTTCCCGAAAAACCATCCCCGTCCTCGGATTCTTTGACCATGGTAGAGAAACCTCCACCGGTCGAGTACGCCGCCAGCCAACTGCCAAATGGCCACGTTCCTCTCTTATACCGCGGCGAGATTCTCCCGGAGCAACAGCAGCCCCTCGGTAAAACTCACATCAGCGATCTCTGGAAGCCCGAATACGACCCGTCTACTTCCAACGACAAAGAAACCGTCTCGGTCCCGCCAGAGGAGGATGCCGCAACAACTTCCGGTTATCAACCCGTCCCTTCCCCTCCCACTTCCGATTCCCGTCTCCAAGAGGAGTCGATCCCGACGATCCCAGGGAAATTCGTCGATCGCACGCTCCCGCTGCACGAAACGAATTTGCCACTCGACCAGACCGCCCCTCCCGCAGAAACGGCGAAAATGTACGACAGCGTGCCCCAATCTCACCAAACGGCTTTGCCATCCGACGCCGAAGATCGCCTCTCGGTCTTCCGCCCCGCCAATCCAGAGGCGAACGCTGCGTCCACGCTGGTGATACCCATCAAACCGATTTCGGTATCGAGGAAATTGGCGGAGCCGATAGACGACTCCTCCTCCAGGGAACGCGACTCTTCCGAGTCCTGCTCCTGCGACGACTGCTACTACGAGGACATCAAGGATCACGAGAGCTTCTGCAAGACGGCTTGCAAAGACCTGGAACAGGCGCGGGACGAGCTGAAAGCCATATTCGACAAGATAAAGAAGAAGCTGCGCTGCCTCCACGATAAGAAGGCTCCGACGGACTCTGCCTGATTGCGCTCCGTTCGAACGGGTGTTCAGGTTTACATTATTATTATTTTTATTATTATTGTTAATTATTATTATTATTATTATTATTATTAATTATTATTTTTAGATTATTTATTAATTAGATTAATAAAGTTGGATATGATTCCCAAATCATTGGCGAAAATCCCCTTTTCACGTTCGCGCCAACGCTGCTGCGGGGGTGGATCGCAGATTTTCCCCCGGGGAACGGCCGCTTCTCTGCTGCGCCAGAGAGGAACGACCAACGCGACTCGACCGGAAGTGATGGAAAAAGGAATTCGGCCGAGTTAAATCGCAGTTGTGGTGAAAAGGCGTCGGCCACGCTTCCCTTCCCCGCGGAAACTCCCGAGGATCGCGAGACGGTGCATCACGGAGGCTTTGGGGCGTCTCCGAACGCCTCTTCCGCAGCCGAACGGGCCCACTCGCCCGAAACGGACGAACTGCGCTCGAAGCGGCGACGACCTTGCGCGCTGTCACATATTTCGCATCTCGCCATTGTCGCCCGCGAATCGGAGACAAAAGTAGAATTGTGTAATTCGACGCCGCGAGGTCGGAATCGAAAGACTTCCGGCGGGAGCAGGTATCCGGGTTTCCCGATTTTCGGCTGGCGGTTAAGTCAAGCGTTCGAAAGCGCCGTCGGAAGCCGGGCCGAAAGGTTTTCCGGAAGCAGCACCGGAATTTTAAGTCGCCGAGGAAAGGGAGAAGGAGCGGTCGGCAACGCAGCAGACGAAATGGCAGCGCCGCGCTTTAACCGGAAGGCAAAACGAGGTTGGCAGCGCTCACGCGAACTCGGGGGAAAAGTCCGGGAGCTTTTCCGGCGTCGGATTCGCAAACGGATCTCTCGGCGAGCCGAAGATCTTGGGGCGGAGGAAGCGCGGAGCCGGGAATCTCGAGGGACCCGGGCAAGGAAAATCCTCGATCCGACTCTGTCCCCGCGAACGGCGCCCGCTCGACCCCCTCGCGGCCCCCACGGGAGCGGGAAGAAAGTCCGCGACCGACAACTCTCGCGGAGAGCAATTAATAAGCCGAGAGTGGGAAAAGTCGCTCCGCACGGGAACCGGTTCCCGGCAGTTCCGGCTCCCGCGGCGAATGCCCGGACGACGAGCACCCGCGGATCCGCGGTTGGCGACCCCGGGGTCGTCCCGGTAAGGGAAGTCCCCGGCGATCCCGGATGAAGACGGACGATTTTCGACCGCGAAACGCTCGAGGAAAAGGGAAAAAAATTCCCCGCTCCCTTCTGCTTTCAGCTTGCCAAATTGCCAATTTATCCGGCCCCGAAAGTCAGTAACCGAAATGTATTTTTGGCAGTGCAAGTGTAGCGCAGGTTAAAGCCACCGAGCAGAATGTGCCCCTCCTTTACCTGGGGCAATCCACTTCAACTTTACGAGCATTAATTCCTGCTTCTTTCTGCGCCGTCGTGTCACTTGACATCTCGTCCACCGACCGCTTTCGAAGCCCTCGAAGTGGGGTCTTTATCCCCGCTTCGCTGCCGGTGAGAGCGGCGGACTTTCCTTCGGGAGACCGTTCCGGGGACGCCGCCCCGGTGGCGGCCGCCGCGCCGCCGCTTCCGCTGCGTTCCTTCCCCGTCGACGGGGGCTGCGGGAACTTCCGGGATGCCGAGGTTCCCGGAGACGGAGCCTCCTCCGGAGCGGCGAATTCCTCTTGCGTGCGGCGAGCCCGGCAAGTGCTTCCACGCTTGGACCACGCCCAAGTCCGGATCATTATCTTGCCTTCATGTTTAGCTTGAGCACGAAGTACCGGAGTCATCAACCTCGAGTGCTGTCTTTCATCTAGATACGGTCGCATATTTTCTCGGATCGCTCCTCTTTTTTTTCCTTCCACGTCTCTGCAGATGGTTATCTGGTCGAAACCCCGAGGTAGCTCTTTGCTCTCCGCCGAGGCGACCGGGAGAGACGCCCGCCGAGGGACGGTGGTGGGAGAGAACCGGGCGCTGACGATCCTCTTCCGGTCGGGGACCCGCCATCGTCGTTTTTTAGGAAAAAGTCGTTTCGAAATATTCGGTGCGGGCGTCCGAGTTTCCCGACGCCGGATCTCGTTGCGTCCTCCACAGGTCGGAATGTCGACGAGTCCGTTTCCGGGATTCCCGAGGGAGATGTCGACGTTTCGCCTTCCGGTCGGGCGGGATTGCGCGGCGGATACCAGCAGCCCGCCGTTTGAGCATCCTCCACGTCGGGCGAACGGAAGCGAATCGGGTCCGGCAGCCTTTCGAGCGTGCCAACTTTCTAAACTGTCTGCCCCTCGATCGGGCGGAAATTAACCTGCCTCCATAAATCTTTCAGCGAGTTAATTAATTAACGGTCGGTGACCAACTGACCCGGCGGATCCCCCGGGTGCGAGGCGGGATTTGCCGCTCCGGGAGGAACGCCCCGGTCCCGGCTCCCGAAAAGGATCGAGATGCCTCGATCCGAGGCTCTCGCAAATGAAAACGTGGAAGGAGCCTGGCTCGGATCGATTTCGCCCGAAGCCGTGGCATTAACGAACACCTCCTCCTCCCCCGTTTCTCGGATCCGGCTTCGTTTTGCGAATTTTTCGCTTGACTTTCTCGTTAAGTGTTACGCTTCGCCTCATTACGAGAGATCGAAAGTTTCGGCGAGACCTCGGAGAACGCGACCGACCGACGCGTTTCCTTACGGCAAACGGAGCAGTGGCGTAGCCGCGACGTCGGCCGGCCGTGGAGGGAGACGAAATGCAACGGAGTCGCGCTCCACGTCTCTCGAGCGGGGCACGATCCCCGAAAAAAAAAACCGATCGAAAGAGGGAGATTTTACCTGAAACTGGCCCGGAATCGTAATCCGATTGGGGCCCCATTCAGCGCGACGTTCCCGAAGCACCCGGCGCAAGGGGCGAGGACGTTCCCATCGAGCACCCTCGAACGACAATGAAAAGGAAGTCGGGGACAAGCGCAGATAAAAGCGGTGTCGACGGATAAAAAGAATTACATTTCGAGTAAAATCGTGGATAATGCGCGAAAGGAAACGGAAGTTGTAACCAAAAACCCTCCGGTACGAGGTTTGGGTTCAGCCATTCACGAAGGGACTTTCCCTCCCGCGGGTCTTCGACAAGCGGGGCGAAGACGAGCTCTCGAACGCCGCGATTCGTCCGGCGAACGCCGAGCTTCCCGTTCGCCGCGTCGTCCGCTTCGTTTCGGGAAAACTTTGAGACGGGCAAAGCGGCAGGAACCCGGCGCTCTTGGCCTCGGGGGGGGTCGCGCTTTGCCCCCGGTCTCGGACTTTTCCGACGAGTCAATTATTTCGGTTCCCGCTGCCGAAAGAGAAAAGTCCGTCGTGAAAAATGTTTTCACCGAGTTTTAAATAGAAAAACTGACACAGTTCCGTGGTAATTAATCGTTGGAGAAGAGGAATGAAAGGAGAGCGTCTGGCGTTAGTGGAACGGGGCCTTGTGCGGCGGAGGGTGAAGATCGGGGACGAGGCAGAGAGGTCACCGGCAGCGGGGGGACCCCGGCGGGAGAGCGAAAAGTGTATAAATACACGGGAACAATGCAGTTGCGAAGGGGGACCGTGGCTGTCGGGCTGCCAAGCGCGCCCGACGCGGCCCCCACGCACCCCGGACCCCTTCCTCCTTGGCACTCGCTCGGGAAATCGCGGCTCCCGAAACCCGATACCTCCCGACGTCCCGCTCTCCCGGAAGCGGAAGGGAACACCGGCGCATTTCTGCGCGACGCCTCGCTCCGGGGCCCCGAGGAGAGAACCCCAACGTCGACGTTTCTCGCGAAGCGGCCTCAATCGAAGAAGGTTCGACGAAGGTTTTCATTTTTATTTTTTTATTTTCTTTCGCTCACCCAAAAATTTCCTCCCTTTGTCATCTTTGACAGCCTTTTCGAGTTTTTGAAATTTTACAATCCACCCGTTTCGCCTTTTGTGTCGACGCACCTTTGCAAATGCAAATCAGGGGCCCGAAGAGCGGCAACGCCGCCATTTTCGCAAAATTCGCCTCGTTCGTTTGCCGCCCCGCACGTTTGCCGCTCTCGCAAAAAGGCGCGGACGGAAACGAAAAATCCTCGCGCCCTCTTTCAGGCATCCTCGGACGACGTCCCACCTGGGCCTCGTTTCCACGGTGCACCCGGGGCGCACAAAAACCTTTTGGCCTAATCTCTTTTTACGCTCCCCTTGCAGCCACCTGGCCTCCTCTTTGTTCGCGCCCCATTCTTCTGCCTCTCTTCCTACGGTCGCATCTGCCCGCGTAATCCATCTCAAAGGAAATTCACCCCGGGCCCCGCGTCGTGCGAGGGACAATGGGGCCGTGATTCACGTGAACGGAGATTGCATCGGACGAAGGGGAGAAGGGGGTTGGCGATGGGAGAGGGGAAGAGGGAGTCGGACGATCGCACACGCAGAAGCGCCGAGGGAATCCCGCGGTGCAACCCCACGCGCCGCTCGAGGGCGGCTGCTGGAGCGAAGGGAAAATCCCGGAAAATCCGGGGGAAGGCGGGGAGGGAGAGAAGGGGAGGAGGGTTTAGGGTTGGCCCGCCCGCCCGACGCGGGGAAGGTCCCCTCCGCCGCGGTGGTCGGCGACGCTGCCGAAGATCCGTTTGCTAATGAGGAATTTTTATGGCGGGATTTTCATCGCGGAAGATAAAGCGCTTTTATGCATCATAAATTAACGAGATGTGAGGCGATCCGAGATAAGAGTCGTGGCAGGAGAAAAGGCGGGAAAAGGGTTGCGCACGGAGGGCCGCCGCCCCCGTCTGCGGCAGCGAAAGCGGCGTTAGCGCGCGCCTCCCGCCGAACGACCGAAAATAAATTCGTTCTCAGGTTTTCGAGGTTGAACGACCTCCGCGGAGGATTATTATTGGAAACGGAGCGACCGTTCCTGAGTCCGCCCATTGTTCGCAAATTTAGAATGCGCTTTACCTTTACACGTGAATAGCTTCGGAATTTATTGTTCTCTTGACAGTTGTCACCCTGCTTTGTTCATCCCCTCGCGGCTGCGACCACGAAGGCCGTTTGACCCTGACGCTGAAAAAACGATCCCCCGCTTCCCGCTGGCGGTGCGGGACGCGGCGGTGGGAACGACGTCGATGCCCCGGTCTCGCCCAGGACGCCCGAGGCCCTTTCCGGGGCCCCGACGAGACGGGACCCGTTTTTCCCACAAAACACCGGCAGCGACAACTTGTTTTTGCAGTTTCATTCGGGTTACTTCGGAGGGTGGTGCCCCTGATTGTCACGATTTGACGAGGGATCCTTCCGAGTGGATGCGAACGAGACGGGTGGGAAGGAGGCGTCAGTGGCGGTCGCAGGAAACCGCGGAAAGCGTTTCCGCGAGCGACGCCGTTTCCTTCCCCTCCGGGGGAGATGGGGAGAGGGGGAGGGGGTAACGGCAAAAAATTCAATCGATAAGCACAAAACGATTCGAATCAGGAGCAGTTCCCGGTGCCTTCGAGTTTGCTTATCGATACAGAAACCGAAGGGGGTCGACTAAGCATAATTTCCACGGATCAAGCACATTCTCGATGCTTGCGCGAAGCCGAGGCCTGCCTCGAGTCGGCGCGGACCCCCGGGAGTGGCAGAAGAAAAACCCGTTTGGAGACGCCGGCAAACACGTTGAGTTTGCTGCCACGGAGGGCGAGTTCTCGCTCCACTCCGTGCGGGGATGTCGCCGGAGGGCAGGGGAGGGCCATTTTCTAACGGAGTGCAAAATTGGGCCCCGGTTTTCTTTTATCAGCTTGTTTTTCAAATATATTGCAGTAAAAATGGGGTTTTAAGACGCGGAGGACGAACGAGGGGAGGATTTAAGGTGGGCGGCGACCGGAGAAGCTTCCGCGTCTTCCGGCCGTGGCAGCAAGCGGGAGAGTGGCCTTTTCCGTTTGCGGGAGGGGTCCGCCGTCGGCCCGCCCGGGAAGGCCCCGTCGCCGGACTCCGTCCGCCGCGTTCCCCGGGCGCCTCCGCTCTCGACGCCTCCCTTAAATCCGCTCCCCCCCGTTGAATAAAGGACCGGTTTTTATGGCATCCACAATAGAATTTTTAAATAAAAAGATTTTTTTCTTCTCGGAACCTACCATGTGCCTTCGTACCCTTCAGCCCTTGGAATATCTTGCGGAGGGGCACGTGATGTGCCACTCGAAGAGGCTTCGAATGTTCTCGATGTTTTCCTTACGACGCCGACGGCGTTCGCATGCGGTCGTTGCCAGGTAGATTTATTTCCCCCCCCCCCTCCCCCCTCGGGTGCCGAAACGTTCCCCGCGCTTAGCTTACGGGCGGGGCTCTTTTCTCGGCGACGCCTCTCGCTTTGCGGAAGGTCTCCGAGAAGAACACAAAAAGGTTATTGTCGTGAAGGAATAATAATAAATAACGCGGAGGAAGAAATAAATCAGGGATGACAGAGACTGCGAATAATCGCCCCGTTCTGGTTCCGCTGTCGCTGCAGCGGAGCACCTCGATGGAAATCACCTTCGGTTGCTGCTCCTTTGCCCGCCATTCGATTTGCCCCCTTCCCGCCGCATTTGCATATCCGGTTTTCGTTTGTCTGATGCCCGTCTGCTCCCTTTCCACGCACCGGCGATTTCCGCGTGGATCTCGCGATTCCGTCGGCGACGAAACCGGATCCGCGGGCATCGCCGGGAGAGCCGCGGCAGCGGGCGAAACCCCCGAAAAGTCGGCCGGGGGTTCCGACGAATGCGAGACGCGTTTCGAGATCGGGTTCGTTCTGCGGGCGACCCGCCGCCGTCCCCGCGGCAAACGAAGCGCTCTTTATCCCACCCGAAGGTGCTTCTCCGTTCGCGCCGAGGGATGACCGGAGAACTCCCGCCCCACCCGGAAGCTGCCGCCTCGGACCCGGGGCCCTGCGGCGTTTCGCCGCGTGCCGGACCGCTTTGAGGATCGCGTTCGCAAGCGATGACCGCCATTCGCGTCGATTGCTAATTCGACAGAGCAGCCATTAGTCATCGAATGAATAAGAATATTATCGACTGAAAACTCCATTTATTCCGATATTTCATGCTGGATCCGGGGCCGCTACCACGCAAGCAAATTTCTCTCCGTAAGCTAAGCGTGGTCGTAACTTTCCGCATCATAAAGCCCCAATTCCGTCAATTCTTTGCCCGATGCTCTGAAAGTACCGAGAGACAACGCCTCGAATCTTCGGCGGCTCATCCGCCGACGGTACCGGAACCTTTTCCGTCGGGAAAACTCATCGGAATCGGTTACTTCGAATAATTTCGGGAAAATACCAGGAATAGGCGTGACCCATATCACTAGGAATGCCGGCAAATAACTACTATATTCAAGGATGCGCTATGGCGTATGAATAAATGGGCGGGAACGCGAAATTCACTTGTTCCGAGCTTTGCGAAGGAACGGCTCCGAGCGATTATCCCCGGACGAGAATTTGCATCTGACCAACGGCGGAATTGCTGCGCCGCGCGGGCCGCCGCAGGGTTTCCCGATCTTTTGCCGGGGTCCCGGACATCGAGACACCGCAGGAAAAGGTCGGATGGACCCGCGATTGCGGGTTCGTCGACGCGGCGCGAAAAAAAAACCCGGCCCCCCCCCCCCTCGCGCCTTCCCGCAAAGCATCGACGCGGCGTTCGCGCCCGGCGTCGGCCGGGACGACGCGTCGCCTTCGCCCTTCCGCGCCAAACGAGGGAAAAACGGGAAAAGTAACCGAAAATTTCGATCGGGTGGACGCCCGTGGATTCGCGGCCCGAGTGATACGGGTTTGATAACGCGGCGTGTGCGTGCGTGGGGGAAACGCTAACGCGAAACCCGTGAGAAGCCGTTCCTCCCCGAACGAACCGAACGAGGAACCGGTGAATCTCCGGCACGGCAGAGAAAAAAAAAAAAACAAAAATTAATGGGAATCGTAAGAAAATCTGGTTGGTCGTCGAAAATAGCTCTGAGATCGACGCTCAAAAGAAACCGATCATTCATTTTCGTCTGAAGCTTCCTTGCACGTTGATTACCTGTTGGTTTTCGACGTAAGATGACGGGACGGCGCGCGTTCCGCAAAGGTAAATTCGGTTTTTCATACGGTTCGCAACAAAAAAAGCGATCCAGCGGACTGTCTCCTGATATAATTCCTATGCTTTCAGTTAGTCGCTGAGGCGGTGACGTGCAGTGAAGATTGGTTGGGTGCTCGATTTCGCTTTTTCGCGCCATTCGATAACCTTCTTGGGTGTTTGCTTGTGGGGGAAAAATTTTTATTTTTTCCCATTTTTTTTTCCGAAAAATTTCTCTTAACATGCGGATCACATCGTTTTGTCATTCACACAATATAATTAATAATTTACTCAATTTAAACGGATTAACGCGAGTTCAATTTCGATTAATTAATTTTAGTGTGTTGGTTTTCGGACGTTTGCCGGTGTAAAAGGGGGCAGAGAGAAATCTGCGAAGGACTGGCGAGGAAACGACAGGATTAAGGAATCCGAGGGATTAACCGAGCTCGACATATTGATGTTTAAGTAGGTAATTAGAACTTTATTTTTGCCTCCTCGGCGTCCGTTCGACCGGCGGGGAAAGAGAATCCTCGAAAATTGTTTGAATTTCGGAATGCCAGCCACCCGACAGTCATTTTTTCCCGTTTGCCGTCTTTTTTCGTTGGGCGAGATCGATTTGGGTTTGGCACGCATGCTTAGCTTAGGCGTGGAGGTCCCGCTTCGGGCGGTCGCCTTCCGAGAATTGCATTCGATTGTGTAACAGCGCGGGGAGGCCGGGCGTTGGAAAAGTGAGTTTGCCGGCTTTCACTTGCTTCCTCCAACGTCAAACCAACCGGCGTTTCGCGCGCGGGTTTCAACCTGCCGCCGCTTCCCCTCCCCGGCGGAAACCGGTGCGTCAGCGTCTCTGCCTCGGACGCGGATAATTGCGGCGGATTCTCCCGATTGCCTGCCTCTGCGACGGAGCTCGCCGGCTTTCACGTGGCGAGCAAATTTCCGCCGTCGCGGGCACGTTAAATGGAAAACGGGCCGCAGGTATTTAAACGCAGGTCAATAAACGTGGCACTTTAAATCCCCCGCGGTCATTAATTGCTCACGTGCCGGAAAAGGGGAGGGGACGCCGGATTAGCGGAAGTCGCCCGTTATCTCGCGGCGGGGGAACGTCCCGAACCTCCGGGATTCGACAAATTGCGGGGCCGTCCCCGTCGCCGATGACGGAGGGCGGGGCCCTTTGGGAAATTTAACTTTTAAAGCCCGGAGTCGGAAAATTTGGGCAGTCACGTGACGATAAATTACCGATTTTCCACGCTCGACGAAGAAACTGTTACAAGGATTCGAGATACTGCCACGTCTTATCGTCTTGGTCGAGACATTCCTCCCTCCCCTCGATCGAGTTTCATTCATATCGCTTTACGCGTGCTCCTTGCATGCGAGTCGATAATCGAAGTGGTGGGAAGGGCGTCGGCAGTGGCGGTGGGTTGTCCGCCGCTGTGCAGAATTTTCCCTTTTTCCGGTGCGACTTTTCGACGTTGGATTTTCTCCCGGAGTTTGCCGTCGCGTCGCACCCTCTCGGGCGGCGTTACCGAGAGCCAACGCGTAGCGGCGCCATCACTCACCTCTTGCGTTCTTTTTCCGTCTCCTTTCAGGTCAGCCATGCCAGTCAAGTTCGAGTGGGACCTGGATCCCGGCAGCGGGGATCTCCAATCCTCCTCGCTGGATCTCAGCCCCGGCGACGAAGAAAAAATGTATTTCGGTTCGTGCGAGGATTACTACAGGAGGTCCTTCTATCTCGGCGATCACTTTTTCCATCCCGCCAACTCCGGATCGGAATCGGAGTTCTACACGAATCCGGGAATCAGTCCCGCACCGCTTCCCAACGACGACATCTGGAAAAAGTTCGACATTCTGGACGCGGCGGAAGGCTGCGACTTTGAGGGTGATCTGGAGGACCTGAGCTCCGTAGCCTGGATGAATCCGTTGTCCTCGCAAATCGTGGGCAAGGATGCGAGGGAGATAAGGAACCACGACTGCATGTGGGCGGGACATTGTATAAGTGAGAAACACGACAGAAACAATGAGAAAAACCAAAAGTGCGGTAACCTTTTACCGATCAAGAAACCACATAAAACGGACGAGGCGGAGGTGGTGGCCGTGACCACGGCCGACGGAACGGTGACCGCGGACGGAAGCAAGATCTGCGTGAGAAAGAAGGCGGTGGTGGCTCCGACGCACGCGAGGAGCATCCTGCTGCCGACGAGGATCGTGAACGCGTCGGGTAAAAAGACAGTCGGTGCCACGATGCGAGTGAACAGATCGAAGACGCTCGATTCGGGAGGGGAGTCGCCGCGTCCGGAGACTCCCCAGAGCCTGTCGGACAACGAGGATTTGATCTTGGATTTGCCGGACATGAAGGCCGTGGAGGACCTCGTATCGGATTCCTTTAACTACAATTTCGTGTGCGACATTTCGAACGGGGTCGGAACCGAGGATCCGAATTGTTACGAGTCGGGAGATTACCTCGGCGCGTACCTGCTGGACCGCATGCAGCAGGGCGAAGGCTCGAAAAGCGCGATCAAGGCCGGCGAATCGCGGAACGCTGGAGCAAACAAAACGAACAGAGCCGCTGTGAGACACGAAGTTCCGGTTTCCCGAAATTACACGTCTCACAGTTATTTCAGCGACCACTGCTATCATTTGAACAAGAACGCGAGGATGGACAATCTCGGGGTGCAGACCCCGTCCGATTCCGGTGAGTTTGATTTTGATTGAAAATATTTTCGCCCCAAATTCTCCTGCCCCGTGAATTTCGCCCCGTTGCGACGGATTCTCGATGCGGGAACAGAAACGTTCCGATCGAGCCGAGAGAGATACTTGCGCCGGTTCGGAAGAAAAAAAAAGCGCGGGAAATGAGTTTGTGAGGATTCGTTCAAGGCCACTTCCCAAGACTCTGCTCGCGATCCGGTGGCCAAGCTAAGCATCGGCGCAGTCACCGTTTTTTTACCGAAGGAAAACGAAGAGGAAAAAAAAAAGTTTGTTTTGTCGAAGGAAACGTAAGAAAAACCGAGAGCCACGCGGTGAGGGGATCCGAGCCGCGGTCTTTTCGGCGCGCGAACGAATTTTTTTCAACTTTATTCCCAAACCAAAACGGGACCTCCTCGCTCGCCTCGAACGCTCTTCGAAGAAATTTTTACCGGGAGTCAAAAGTGACGCCGGGTACCGAAGCGTCGAGGTGCTCGAAGCTCCGGAAGAGGCGGGGGCCGAAGCGACGATCGAAAGATGTCGACCGCCGTTCGCAGCCACTTCCGGCGGCAAACGCTCGCGGAGGATTGTCGCCTCGGCTTTTCTCCCTTAAAAATTCGCCTCCCCGCTGCCTTCCCCCGCCGAGCATCCTTCGCCTCTCTCATTTGAAAGAGCGACGGGGAGCGTCGGGTGGAAAGGCCTCGTCGGCCATTTTGTGAGGATTTCCAACGCCGCAGTCGTCATTTTTTTTTCCCCCTCCTCGCTGGTGACGTCTCCTTTTCTCGTTTCGGAGACGCGAAAAGTCGGGCACCGTCGGGAATCCGGCGGAAGGGCGAGGATTCGCCCCTCGTTTCCGGCGCCGCGGTCGGAAGGCACGCAGACGGCTGCGAGTCGGCCTCGCGAGGGCCACCGCGGGCCCGGGCGAATTCATTCAGCGCTCGATGTTGACGGTGAAAGAAACCGAAATTTAAATTGAATTTTCGTGGCACGTTGCTGGCATGGACTCAAATATTTTAACCTGTCAAGGTCAATGGAAGTCATGGACGTCGTTGGATCGCTGCGACGTTCCTTATCTTGGCGGCGTAACGGGGAGTTCCTGCGAGGCGACGGATTAGTTTCTGTTCCCACGTCGGCGGGGAGGGCTCCCGGAGAACGGGGGGCGGGTGCGTGCGCGGAGGAAGAGGTGACGAAAGGTCGCCTTCCGGTCGATCCGCGGCGGGAGATCGGTTTGGCCCGTCTCCGAAAGTCGCTCGGCTCGTGATGGCACAATTGAATATCAATTAGTGATCGGAAGGAGTCGTGACGTCGGGATTTTAACGTTGCGGAAGGGGAGGGCGAAAAGCGGCTTTTCGGTGCCGACGTCCTTCCGGCGCGTCGGGTTCGTCTTCGCCCCGGGAAGCGCCGGTGTCAGCAGTCGCGTATCGCCGGAACGAGTCCCTTCGGGAGGGGGGGGGGCGAATGTTGGCCGAGCGCTAATTGAAAACGTGGAAGAATAAAGGAGTCGAGTTCGCAAGTGGCGTTAGGTGGTCTCGAAGGCGCAGTCCAATGACCGATCCGCATCGTGGAACGTTCCACGTATTTTTGTTCTTTCTTTCCTCGCGAACCTGATCTTCGCGTCGCATCCACCCACGAGGCTCGCGAAATGCAAGTTTTTCGGTCAAGGATTTCGCCCGCCCCGCGTCCATCCGCAGCGTTTCCATCGATTCCCGACGTCTGGGGCGGATGCGTCCCGCGTGCTTCGCTTGTGGGGTGGGTTTTGGGTGGCGCGGGGCGAGCGGTTTCGTTGGACATCTCGCGCGAGAGGGAGCTCGTTTCGATTGACGGCGGTCGGGCGTCGCGTCGGGAGATGCCCGAAAGGCGCGTGGAAGACGCAGCGTTTCTCCGCAGGAGACCGTCCGAGTTCGCGGCGAGGGAGGGGCGCCGCGGCCGAAGCGAAACTTGCGCGTTGCTTCCGTCTGCTCGGGCAGGGAGAGCGTCTGTGCCTGAACGAGGTCGTTATTCGCGGCGCCTTCCCCGTGCGAAGGGAGTTCGCGAACGTCTTCCGATCGGGCCGACGCGAGCACGTTCGCCTCCCCGATTTCTCTCGCGGGTGTCGCTTCTCGCCGGATTCCCCCGGCAGGGCCGCGGTCGCGCATTTCCACGTCGTTCGCATCGACCTCGTCTCAAAGTCGTTTTTTTCTTGTGCTTTCAGAGGAGGAAATTGACGTGGAAACTGTATGCGGCGATAACAAGAAGCCGAGCAGCCGCAGCAGTAGCAGCGGGTCGGTTCTGCCGACGAATCCTTCCTTATCTGACAGGCATCATCTACAGCTGACGGTCGCCACCGCCATAAACAAGAAGGACGTGAAGAAGTTAAGTGCGCGAACGTCGTCCGTTCCGCCTCGATACGCCCTCGACGAGAGGACGCTTAAATCGAAACTGATACCGTGCAAACGTAAGATAAACGCGAGGACGGAAGTGAAACGGACAAGTGGCGGGAACAAACGAGTTGCTCAGTTGGACGAATACGAATATGTGAACAAGTCTGTGAAGAAGAGACGGTACCAGTATCAGCGCCACTTCAAGGCGGGAAAGTCAAAAAGAGCGAGGAGCAGAAAAACGACATCGAGAAGCGCCGTCGGGGGCAGTTCGGACTCGGAGGTTGACTCCATAGAGAGGAGGACCATACACAACAGCATGGAAAGACAAAGAAGAATAGATTTGAGGAACGCCTTCGAGGAGCTGCGGAAGTTGATTCCGTTCACGGCGGACAACGAAAAGGCAGCGAAGGTGGTGATTCTGAACTGCGGGGCCGAGTTCTGCAAGACGTTGGCGACGAAGGACGCCGAGCTGACGAAGAAGAAGGCGGAACTGCGGCGGCAGCAGGAATTGCTGATGGCGAGGGTGTCGCAGCTGAGAAGATCGCTGGCGGCACAGCGCTGAGAGTCACGCGGCCCGCGCCCCGCTGTGCGCAACGTTTAAGGAATTGCAAGGCGACCGATGGGTTGGGGTTCGTGCGTCGGCATCGCGGGTGCCGGCGCAGCGGTCGTGGCAGCAGGAGGCTCCCGCCTTGGTCGCTCTCCTCTTGTTTTTCTCACCTTCGCAGATTTGCACGTAATTTTTAGTTTTGTTTGCCGGTTCGTTTTTAGTGCGTTCCGCCCAGGCGTCCGCTGTCAGATTGCATAAATGCGCTTAACGCGAGCAAGAAGGACCATTTATTTGACATTGCCATTGAACTTGGTTGAAAAATATTTTTAAAAAATTAAATTAATGCGGGTTTTCGTAAAAAGTTTTGTACAGTATGCAGAAAGTGCTTACATTTCTTTTTTTTTTTTTTTGTTTTTAAATTTAAATAACCATTACTGAATATTGTTATCATTATTGTCATTATTATTTTTATTATCATCACTATCACTATTATTATCGTTAAATAACGTCATGATTACGATTTTTCACTATTGTACGTGGTGTGCATTGCTGGAGAGTTGTAAAGTATGCCTTTTGTTTGCAAAAAAAAAAAAAAAAAAAAAAAAAATATGGTGTATATATGTATGTATAACTCATTTTATAGCGTCATGTAGGGTGCAAACGATTTGATTTAGAAAAAATTTCAATTTCAGTAAAGAGCTACATCAGTGGGAGTAGAAGAAAACGAAAACTGTCTTTGAGATTCATCTTTTTAAAAAGACGATTGTTTTTTAAGCGTACCCATTATAGTTTTTAAAGTTATTTTTTAAGTGATTATGGAATTTTAATTTTTCTTTTTAAAAGAAATTTTGGACACTTTTCGAAGTTACACCGAGAGAACGTATTTGGGGTTCGGTCTCTGCTGTGGAAGAGGACGATGGATCCTTTAGAATCTTTTTTTCATATGTTCCTTTATATTTTTTACGTTAAAGTTTTTGCGTTTGTGCCGCGCAAATATTTTTTTTAAGTCTTAAACTTGTTGTCACTATTATTAATGCTATTATTATTATTATTATTATTATTATTAATTATTGGAAAGGGCAAAAGGGCTCCGAATTTAATTTTATTGCCAAATCCTCGTTTGGATTCGAAATTGGTCGCCGGCGGATGCGGAAGGGTCGGAAGTGGTTGACGAAGGGAGGCAATGTTGGCAGCGCCGAGGGCCGAATCGCAAGCGAGGAGATTTAAAACTCGAAATAACGTTGTGTTAAGGTCTGAAATTTGTACTTAAACGTTTACAAAAAGTGTTCGCGAGGTTCTGGGTGTTTGGGAGGGAGGTGAATTTTGCACGTGTCCACGTGGCAGGAGGAGGGGGTGGGGAGATGAATTTTGCACGTGTACACGTGGCAGGAGGAGGAGGAGAAGGAGGGGGGAGGAGATGAATTTTGCACGTGTACACGTGTGGGGAATGGGAGGGTGATGGGTGGGGCCGTCCCCCAGTATTCGCACCGGGATGTTTGGCGTGCGCGTGCGTGCGTGCGTGCGTGCGTGCGTGCGTGCGTGAGCGAACGTGCGTGTGAATGCGTGCGTGTTGCAGATCTCATGTATCAAGTAGATTAGCTAGATTTAGATATTTTCAGTTAAACTTTTTTTCCCGAAGAAGCTTTAAATTTCTTTTTCGTTGAATTTCAAACTGCCAAATATAAATAACAGAGGAGGAGGATTCGTTGATTTTTTTTTTATTATTTTTATTTTTATTTTTATTTTTTTTTTTTATTTTAGGTAATTTCGTTTGTAAGTTATTTAGTATTATTAAGCATTAGTTAGGCGTCCTTTTAGGGGGGAAAACTTCTCCTTTCTGATTTAGCTGATGAAGCACTATGTGATTTACTCTGTTACTGTGTGAAGAGTAAAACGTTTCATGTATAAAGAGGGAATTAACATGTTGATATAAAATTTTGGGGGGCGGGGAGGGGGGGGGGAGAAAAAGAAGCAAAATTCAGGCCTTAAAAGTAACTTCTCATATTTATAAGTGAACATTGTATAAAATTTAAAAGTATGTATTGTGAATGTAAAATAGATAATTGTAGTATCATAATTTGTACATAACTTGTAAAATGTGGGCATTTTTGTGTAAATGCGCGCGTTTCAGGATAATTTTTACGTTCAGTTGCGGGACTGCAGACGAAAAGACTGGATAATTGAGCGGGGAGGACTCCGCAGTGGGCAAACGGCGCTTTTCCCCCGCTTCCGATTTTCCGCTTCCGCTTTTCCGCCATCCGTCGGAGCTGCTGCATCAAGAAGCCACAGCCAAAAGTTCGAGAGTCGTTTGCTCAAAAAAGAAATGTTTGTTTTTCATTTTTTTGTAATTTTTTCTTTTTTTTAATTGGGGAAATTTATTTGATATAGTCCTAGAAGCTTTTTTTTTTTTTATATATATATATCTAAAATGAAAGTGGAAAGCAACTGCTTTTATATTTTACCTGTATGATTTGATTATATGAGCATATAAATGCGTATGTGTAATGTGTACAATATGATTCATTTTTTTTATAAGAATTTTCTGGAAAAATAAACCATTGTCCGAAAGGGTCCTGTTCTCTTTTATTCTGCTTTTCCGGATTTTTTTAGCTTGAGAAATGCGGTTTCCGGTCGACGCCGGATCGAAGCCGCCACTGCGCTCTTCGCTGCCGGTGGGTTTCCCGAACTTTCCTCCTGCGTCCTTGCGGAAGGACGCCCCCGACCCGCCTCCGTCTCGGCGGCAGCGTCGCCCGCTACCCGAGATGAAAATCCGATTAATCGGCGACGGCGTCGACCTCCGGTTCGATTCGCCCGTCCGAGTCGGACCTGCGCCGCGGATGCCCTGGTTGCACGCGGGGGAAGCTTCGCATCCCGTGCACGCACCGGACGTTTTCGCCCCGTTAAACTCTGCCCTTCGGTTCCGAGCGGTATTTCCGCTGATGGGACCTCGTTCCTGCAATTTCGGGCAGGAAAGCGTTCGCGTCCGTCGAAGGGCCCGTTTCCCTTCCGCCCCCGTGCAGTTGGCCGCGCTGAATTTTTTGCTGCTCGTCGGCGGTTCTTTGGCCCGTCTTTTATCCCGCGAGTTTCGTGGTTCCGCGTCCTGCGGAGGCTGCCCCCGCAGAATGCGGGAGACGGAGCCGGTGCGACGTTCCGCGACGTGGACCGCCGCCCTCCTCGGGCGAGGAGCGAATGAAAAGTTGCCCAAGAAGTTTTCTCCGTCCGCCAACCCGGTTTCGGGGCCCCCAGAAGATGGCCCCGCCCTCGCTCCTGGCCCTCGCTGTCGGCTATGGCCTAACCTCTTTTCGTCGCGGTTATCCGCGTAACTGCGAACGATTTTCTTCCTTTCGTTGAAACCGTGTTGCTCGGGAGGTTGCCGACCGAAATCCGTGTGCTCGAAGACGCTTTCCGACGGCGGGGCGATTCCAGAGGAAAGGGAACGGTCGCGTCCCTGGTGCAGAGAAAGTCGGCCTTAGGCCGGAAATCGGTCGAGACGGCTTACGAAGCGAATGTTGCCGGAAGGATCTCGGCGGCTGCGAAGTGCCACGTCTTGCTGAAATCCGATTCTTTCGACGGCCCGACTGAATTTTCTCGTTAGCGATTTCGCCGAGGTACGTTTAGCAACGCGCTCCGTTCGCGGACGCCGACCCGAACGTTTTCCCTTTTTTTGCGGTCCGCAATAAATTGGGGATCCCGGCTTGGGAGCGGAAACTGCGGGAATCTCTGGCGCTGCACCGTTGCGAGGCCGGAAGCTCGAGCATCGGGAGAACGTGATTTTCCTTGATTTTTTTCCCCCGAGGAGCGGCGGGCTCCCGGACTCGAGCGGATTCGGTGCCGCCTCGCGAAAAAGCCGCCGGCTTAACCGCGGGCAGCTGCCCCGTCTGATCCGAACGCTTTTCCCCGTCGTTTGGTGGCAGTTGGCCACGTCCTTGAGTCGGAACTTGGGATCGTGGCAGTAGATGCTAGCGAAAAATTCAACGGAAAGAAAAAAATGCGGCGGAAGAGGAAAAAAAAAAAAAACAAGCGAAAACGCGCGGACTCGAAATGCGCGTCTTCTGATCGGCTGACGAAACAGTTTCAAACATGGCCGCCATATCGGTAACCAAAATCGTCTCTTCGTCGCCGATTATCGTGATTATTGGGGCCACGGGAACCGGTAAAAGCAAATTGGCCGTCGAAATAGCGAAAAGATTTAACGGTGAAGTTATAAGCGCCGATTCGATGCAAGTAAGAAGCTTTTAAATCGATTGGAGTACATTTGAAGCGTGAACCGTCCACCGAGAAGCCATGCTTGTGAGGTTACCCTACTGTAAGAGTGGCGGTTCGTTACAGCAGCCGTTCACAAATATCGCTTTTGCGTACCTGCGAATTTGCGCGTCTCGAAAGAGACGGTCCCCGAATCAGCCAGCTCGATGGGGCTCTTCTTTCTGTCAGTTCATGCGTTAAACTTAAATTGCACGCAGGCGACAGTCTGTTTCCTCGCAAAACGTGGGGCAAATCGTTTTACAGTTATCTGTGATCGACTTCATTAGGACAAACAATGATTTTTTTTAATATTTCAAAGCCGTAGGCGTTGCTAGCTCATTGAGTTCCTCATTTTCAACGTACGAATAAAAGATATGAAGCTTTGCTGTATTCACTTTGTCCTCATTCTTTGTTCTCACACATAAACAGTTTTGATTCAACTCCCTTTTGACATGTTGGAACATGACTCTAGTTTTGTACTGAACAATGAAGGAATTTGAAACAAATCTTTACTCTCATGGTGGTCGATAATTAACTATTTTAAAATTTATTGTGCTAATACCTCTGTCAAATTTGCTTTCCTCACAATAAGCAGAAGGCAAAGGAAATTTTGATGCTGCACATAACTTGATGTGATATCAATTTATTTTTATTATTGGAATTTAAAGCACCACCAAAATTTCTTTTCTGTTTTGATGTGTGGAATGAACATTTTTATAATTGATCCATTTTAACACATGAAAGTTTTAATCGAGCAATCCTTACTGAAAATTTTTTCATCTCAAACTATCTGTTTCATGCAGTTATGTTTTTAATTGTTACTGACAAATAGAATTGAGATTTTTGCACGGGAAACCTTTTATGGAATGAGAAGTTCAAATGCAAGAATTGAAGAATTTGACATGTCGAGATTGTAAATGTGAAATCAGTTTGTAAGCAAGTTATAATCTGCACAAGTCACAAAGTTAGATCTGAATTATCATCATACACTTTTCATGCACCATTTGGTGCCATGTCACTTTTACAGTGTAAAATATTAAAAATTTACTAAACGAATTGAATTCAACACTGTTTGTCTGCAATAAGTTAAAACTGATTTTCGGTTTCCCTATTTCAAATTTATATTTTTTGGCCTCATATTTAATTTCTTCTTTGGGTCTTCCTTCGACGTTCGTTTCATATAGTTGCCCACGTTTTATTCTTAGCCCAAAACGAAGCAGATTTACGATTGCCGCGTTTTGTGAAACCGACACTTTTTTAGTTATGGAGGATCTCCAGGAGCATCTGCCTTAGAGAGAATCTGAGATCGGCGAAGGGGGCAAGGGCTTCGTGCAGCCGCGCCCCGAAGGTTTTGCGCGGTATCGCAGCAGCTCCGCAAACCCTGCCCCTCCTCGCTGTGGCATCTTTTGACGTTCCCGATTAATTTCCGCGAGACAAATCGGGCTCGAAGAATCACCGCCACCGCTCGGAGGAGAGTCCCTCGCTGCCACTTTTCGGTATAGAATCCTTTCCCTCCGACTGACGGCCCTGGAAATGCAATTTTCCAAAAAGGTTCGACGGGGAAAGAAAATTTCGCAAAATCGCTCAACAAAGCAACAAGCAATTGCAATTAGCCGATTTAATTACACCCCGGGTCACTTTTTCGAGGGGGTTTTTCTCGATGGTTGCACACTGTCTTGCGAAGGATGCCAACCGTGAAGAAAGTGGTTGGATCACCCGAAAACGAGAGGCCTTGCACGAGAGCCACACAATGCTCTGCGCCATCTCATTATTATTATTATTATTATTTAATTAAGGCAATCAGTATCCAATATATCATGCGGATGGCAGGCACAGCGGGGAATCCCCCCGCACATCCATTGTTGATGTTCACCAAAGCAAACGAAGGAGACTTCTGCGATGGCAGCCCCCGCAAACAAAGCTCACATGCATGAAAGCCTTTTCGGGGCGGCTCTGCACGTTGACTGCTTTAATTCCATAATTTCCACGCGGGCGAGAAAGGGGCCACCTCGGCCCGATCGCGGACGGGCGCCTGGAGCCGTAAGGCACGTCACCGAGCACCTTGACCCAACTGGTCGCGAGCACTCGCCGTGACAGTGAGACGGCTCTCCGGAAAGCTCCGTCGCGAGGGCCTCTCCCCGGGGTTTTGCCTGCCCGTATCGACGATACCTGAACCTGATATCCGGTTAATTTTAATTAAACCGATTTAACAACTTCCTATGATTATCTGCCGGACCGAAATAGTCAAAATAATAAATAAGGAGCCGGTGATTTTCTTCAAGGACCAGAGATCACTGTCCGAGTAACCTTGAAGTATGAACCTGACTCCTCGCGGGACTCTATTAATATCGGACAATTAGAACATATGGATTAGCAGGATTAGCACCTTCCGTTTGCTTTTCTCGGTTGGCGGAGTTAGCGGTGCGAAAGTCTTTCCCCCGAGCCGGCACCGCGCACTGCCGGGACCGCGGCTGCTGCTGCAGCTTCTTCCGCTGCCGGAATGTGGCATCGCGCCTCGATCTTTCCTGCGGTCCTCGGAGTTTCTTTCGCGTGCGAGAACCTTTCCCGAACGATTTCCTCGCCGGGACTGCCCGGGACGAAAGGCTCGCCTCTTTCGGAAGTGCACCGAAACCGAAGGCAATGACCGACGCCGGTTGGAACGGTCGAGGTTCGGTTCGTGACGCCGATGGCAGAAACGGGCGCTTTCACCATCATCCTGCTTCCACGATCCCGTACCTAATCGACTTAAGCGGAGATTTAAGCGAGGGATTCCTTCGGAATGGTCAAGATCGTATTTCTTGTCAGTAAATATGAAATATGTTTCGCCTTAATCCTCTGCCGGTAATTAGGAAAGTTATTAATTGCTACAAGTTCTCGACCGGTATTATTAACCGGAGGATTCGAGGGTAATAAACCGCGAGATCTGCAGTCTGACATCCCCCGGCGTGGAAGGCAAACGATTCTTTCGAGTGAATCCTCAACGGCGGGATATCGTCGATCGCTGCTCTAATCCCCCGTGTGTCCCTCTGGAATCGAGCTCTGCACGATTCGGGAAGAAGCTTGCCGGGATCTCCGACGATTCCCTTATCGCAAAGCCGTGCGAGTCAAAGGGCAAAGAGTCCTCAAATCGGGCACAGGCAAGAGATTTGAAGGCACAAAAAGGAAAGGATCAGGATTCGGATCGGCCCACGTCAACCCACTTCAAAAACCGACGGACCTTTGTTCGCAGAGAAAAACGTCCTGCCGGAATAGATCGGCAAATGATTTGCCGCATAAAAATTGTTTAAAACTTAAGTGAAGCTATCGGAAAAGGTGGCCGTGACACGTCCCAAAGCATGCCTCAACCTAGGACCGAATCTCGGAATACTGGAATTGGCATAGCCAACCGGAAAACTGAGGTCCAGCATTAAGTCGAGGGCCGCGTTCAAAGTGCGTCAACTCCTCATCAGCATTTACGTGTCGGCAAGACGCGAAATAAGGTTTCGAACCAGATATCGGGTCTCTCTCGCACTGTTCCCGACCCTTTTGAAGCCGTCTTCCGACCAGCATTTTGCCGCCTCGTCCCGACGGCGAAGCGAAGCACGTCGAGGCGAAAGACGCGGCACGTATTCCGCAAGCCGGACCGGACGGAGCCGGGGAAGAGCTTCGGTGACAGGCAGAAGAGCGTGAGAAGTGCCGAGTTGTTCTCTCGCGGACGAATTTTAGAAATGGCATGGGAGAGATCCGTATGGCGTCTAGACCGCTCGCCATGAGCGAGCGGTGCACACGCAATGAGTCCGTCATAAATCACGCCGGGAATTTCGCGATCCAAGGTGAAGTACCTCGAGGATAGTCCTCCGCAAAGCCGACACACGTCCTCCCGGCCACGTTTCTTTATCCCCCTTTATAATGGAAGCGGGCCGGTATCGCTTCCGCTCGGCGACTTCCCGTTCGTCGTGAGGGTGACCGAATCGCAGCTAGCGCGGGAGAAAGGGCGCGAGAATTATTCGCGGTCGAGCGATGCTTCCCCGACGGAAGAGGGAGGATCGAGAGGTGACGCGATTTGGTTCCGGAACCGTTCGCGGTGCTCCGCAAAAACGTTTCTCTCCGGGCGACGCTCTGCCCTTTTCCAGCTAAGCCTCGAGGCAACGATTTCGACGTGTCTGCAGAAGAAGGAGGGAGAAGACACGATGTGGGTGAAAGTGGCCGGGGATAAAATAACGGGAAAGTTGTCGAACACGTTTCGAGGGGCGACGACAATCGCGGAATCGCATACCTTGCGTCCTCGGCTCCGACACGAACGCACCTCGTGCCGCACACGCATGTGAACGCATTCACACGCATCGTGCGTCAATACCTGAACGAACCTTGTTCTCGGGGAATTCTTTCGCGATGACTTATTAATTTTTCCGCAATCCTCAATTAGCTAAAATAACTCTCAATCGGTACCAATAATGAGAGCTGACATATTTTATATTTTAACAGATATCCGTGGCGGCGGGCCGGTTCGACCGCGGCTTTGTTCGGTTCGTTGCTGCGGAGCGCTGCACGCGCCACGTCAAGTGATTTTACTTTGATCCGCCGCTGTTTGAAGTTCGTCTTTCTCCATTTTCGCGTTTTCCCCATCGGTTTCGACTTTTTGCCGTCGGGTTCACGATGGGGACACGTCCCCGGGTTGCGGGGGAGACGGAAAAGCGGACCGGCCTCGGCAGCCGAAAGGGCACCGCAGTTTCAAATGCTCCGCCGTTTGCGTTTCGTTTCGCTTAAAAAAATGCTGAAGAAGAAAATTCCTCAATGGAAATATTTAAATGGAATTCTTTATTGAAATATTTTATTCCAGCCGTGTTTTATGACTTCGCCGTACCAGGTATTTCAGGTTTTTCGCCCGTAAGAATGTTGTTTCACGCAAGCGGCTCCATTGCATTCCATCCGCAGGTTTTTTTCCACTGGGAAAATCCTTCCGCAAAAGTTTGGCAAATGATTCGGCGAGAGCTTTAGGTGCGAACTGAGGGATCCCGCCGCACGAAGGCTCAGGCTGCACACCGTGCACGTGGTGACCCTTAAAGTTTCCGATGCACTTTCGTACGGTGCACCACACAAACATGTCTGCCTTCGACGTCGTTTGAACGCGTTTCGTTATCAGTCGTCGTCGTAAGCTGTGAGTTGCTCTCCGCGTCGCGTTCTGGGCATTCCTTCCGTTCGTTTTGGTTGCCTTGCAGTTTATTAGAGGCACCATTCCCTGGGCCTGAAAGAACTGACTTCGTGTCGGTGCCATCCGAGCCGCCCTTCCGGCGGCGGATCCCGATCTCGCTCCGGAAGAACAGATTGATGATTGCAAAGACGGCTCCGCTTTGCAACTCTGCGGGGGAAAAATCGAGTTTTCCCCACAGCCGATGATTTTCTGAGCGAAGTCTCGCTCTTCACGGCATTCATCCGGGGCAGCCCCCGGATCTGACCCTCCGAGGTTTCCTTCATGCGGAAGAATACAAGCCAATTATACCGGCGTATACCCCGGGGGTATTTCTGCTGCGGGATTAGCATTTCCTCCGTCTGTTAAGCTCCCGTTCTGCATGTTTCCTTCCGCAACAGTTCATCCTTTGAAAAAAAAAAAAAAATCTCCCGCAGAACGAGTTTTTTTTCTTCATTTTTAGGTGTACAAAGGCCTCGACATAATAACCAACAAGGTAACCGCCGAAGAGCAGGGCAAAATTCCTCACCATCTATTGAATTTTGTCAACCCTCTGAAAGGCATCACCGTCGTCGAGTTCAGGAACAAGGCGCTGAAAATTGTATCCTTTACTGCATTTAACGCCCGCCGGTATTACCCTTCCACGATACCTCCTGACGGATCAGGTAGTGCAGTGCGTCAACCTTAATTTCACCAATATTATGATTTACATGCTCTTGCTCGTTGCATAATGTGACGACGTCGTGCAGCATATTAACGTGAGATGCCGTTCGTGCACGTGCATAAAATCCCGAGATCGACATTCTCCGGAGAGCTGGAATCTCCAGCCCCGGTCTGGCGTTGCCGCGAGAGGGGGATCCAATTTCTCCGGCACGAAAGCCGGAACCTGATTACGGCCCTCGATTCCGATTCGACGTGCGACAGCAGATGCTGAAAAACGGAAACTTATTGATGATTCAGGATGCAGAAACTGCTTAACAATGGTGTATTATTCGCGAATGCAGTACGTAAAAAAAAAAAAAAAAAAAAAAAAAAAATAGGTTGTGTTTCGCTCCTGGATATTTGGTCGGTAAAAAGTGGAAGAGCGCCATTTCTGCTGCGAAATGCTGCATCAACAACTGCGGACGCCCAGACAATAAAAAGCCCATCAATTAAAGCAACTTTCCTTGTTTTCCCCTTAATGTGTCCGTCGTGACGGACGCAGCCGCAGCCTTCCTCAGGAGGCTCCGACTTTTCCGAGCGAGAGGCTTATTATCATTCCACCCGCATTTTCCCTTTCTTTCTGGGGCGGGGGTTAATAAATCCGTCAGCTCGCCCCCCCCCCCCCGCCCCGATCCGGATCTTTGAGGGATCCGGGGACCACGGCGGACGGGCGGCTTCCGCCTCCCGAACGCTCGTTGTCTTTTGCTCCGGGAGAGTCGGAGGCGTCCCTTCGAAAATCGTTTCAACACCCGAAAAGAGACCGTTCGCCCGACTACCTGCCGCAGTGCGTTATTCGCCTTGACCCTGGCATGTTGCAGACATTCGCGAGCGGAGCCGCTGGAGCAGTCACCGGGGAGGCAGAAAAGAATTTCGCCTCCTTCCCAAGCGTGGACGATGGATTTGTTGCCGGTCACGGACATAAAAGAAGGATCGAAAAAGCTGGTCGGAATGCGGTGTCCCGGCGCAAAAAGCGATACCTGCCCAACGAGGCGTTTGCCACGGTGCCTGGCAAAACGGGTGCTTAATGAGTAAGTGAAGTGTCACATTCCGTTTACTTGGAACATTCATACTATCCGCACTACTCGAGACTATTCTCGACGTGGCGACATTTTCCATGTTAATGAAGGCATTTTAATGACGGTCACCCCGACCCTCATTAAAGTTTCGAGCGACCGTTCGAAGCCTTCCGACTTGCTTCGCGCCCCCGATGCATTCCCCCGTCGGTCGGGGCCCTGGCGTCCTCCGTTTCGAAACCGCAGCAAAATATATTCCTAAACGACGAATCAGATCGAAGAATTGCTGGACCGGAAAAAGCTGCCCGTGATAGTGGGTGGAACGCTGTATTACATAGAGTCGATTCTTTACGACATCCTGATACCGGAGCCTGCAAGGGACGATTGCTCGGAAGCTTCGAACACGCTTTTCCGGTACGACGCCGTGAGACCGAGCGGCTCTTCGTCGACGCGCTGCGAAGACGATTCAAATCCGAAGAAAAGACCCAGAAGAAACGGGTCTCTGCCTCGGGATAAAGCTGTCGACACCGAGAACATCACCAACGAGGAGCTGTACGGGAGGATTCAGGAAGTGGATCCCGAAATGACGGAAGTCTTGCATCCCGGAGACAGGAGGAAGCTCCTGAGGTGAGTTGCGTTAGCGCGACGGGGTGGGGCCGTCAAAGATTGTCCGGATATTCTCTTCGGGTGCCGGTTCCCTTTGCCGCGCGCGTCGATTTCCACCTCGTTCGACGAGAGCGGCAGTGATCCGCGTCGTTGTTGAGGAGCATCGAGGCGTCCCGGTTGGCCGGTGTTGCCGATAACCTCGCGATCTGGCACGAGGCGGGAGGATCTTTGGGCCCCGTGCCCCGTCTTTCGGGATTTCGCAGCTCGCCTGCGACCGGGTCGCAGCCCGTCCTTTCGTCCGACGCCCGCGGACTTATCGGTCTCCGACTACCGCCGTTGGCGTACCTGCTTGTGAGGAAATCCGCAGCCGTGCCGAGTCCTTTCATCCTGCAGCTTTCCCGTCGGCAAAATCGATCGCTGACGCAGACGAAACGATCACAAAAAATTTTCACCGTCCTAGATTGGTCACGTCAGCAATTACTCACCCGCGAGAGGGCAAAGGTGATGCGGCGTGTCCACTTGGCGCTTTCATGAGTAATCCCACGGCATTCGTTATTTCCCCTTTTTCCGAGCACCTTAAGGGTAACGAAAGACGGAGGCGGCGAACGTAGGCAAAAGATTCTTGCCCACGAACGTTTTTGGACTCTACCTGGCAAACCCGTTCGGCGGCGTCCGTGCGGACGAAAGCGCGAAGAAATGTTTCTTTTTAGGGCCGTCCCAAATTAGCCGTTGCCGGGGTTTCGGCGGTGGGGCGCCATGTTATTTAGGTTGCAGCCCCGCAAGAAGGTTGCCAACAGCATTTCGCACGACGCGTCAGACAATTAAGTAGTAAATTGTGTTATCGCCAAGCGCCCGAATTACAAATTTACATTTTCTTTTGCAGAATTATGCAATTAATGCGTTATCTGCGGAATTAGAGTTACCGAGGTCGTGAGCGCCATTGCTAGTATTGTGGTCACGTGGTCATCATAAATTTCCCGAGACGAATCCACGTAGACGGCCCCGGCGTCACCTTCCCCCAACCCCGATGGACCAAAGTCGTGGATCTGCCCTCCCTGGGGAATGCCTCCGCGATTATGTTTCTCGCCTGCCGATCCAGTGAAAAAATTTCAGGCCCGTCAACTTTTCCTCGGCTCGCGACTGCCATAGCGGACATTCATGTTCTTTCTTCGGTCCGACTTTTCTTCCTTCTCCCGGAAGTTTAGACCGGTTTAAATTTCGCATTGGCGAAAGTTTGCAGTTTTCCCTTAACTGTGCCGCGACGTCCGCACATGACGAAGACTTCTCCCGAACGAGATTTGAGTTCTCGGTCGGAAAATATTCCGGGCAAGCCAGAGGAAGCCGGAAGGGCACTCAACGATTGGGTCTCCTTCAAGACCGAATCCGGGGCGAGGTAAATGAGCTCCCCGGCGTCAATATTGCCTCGACGCCGACCGCTAAGGAATTTGTTGAAGACGTCGAGTGCGCGGCTTTTGTGCGTGCACACCGCCCCACCGGAGGGGAACCCCGAGTGACCGGTGCACACACCGGTGCTCCCGGTGTGCCCAGTACCAACGACCGCTTTGCCCCGGTTTCATTTTCACCTGGACAAACAGCATTTCTCATTATTATTTACGGTATCCGGACATGGAGATCTGAGTTACGTAGAAGGGCGTTGGTCCGATTTTCGAAGTTATATAAGCGGATTTGCGTAAAAATGGGCCAAGAACTGCCGGCCCGGATTTTTCGAAACGTGCGTTCCGCTGGAGCAATGGCGATCGCCGTTCGGGCCGTCGGCTCCTTTCGGGGATGATTCGCAGCCCCGGCGATCGGACGTGAGCCATATACGGCCGGTGCCGACGCCTCCGCGATCGCTCGTGAGTCACGGGGAAAATTGTCGAAACATTGCGAAACGCGATAGGAATTTGGATCGCTTCCAAAGCGTATCCAGACTTTCGGTTTCTGAATGAAGCCCGCGACTCGCGATGCGCAGCAAAGCGCGATCCGCGCCGAGTCATCCCAGCTTCCCCACGCGAGAAATTTAAATCCGGAATATTCATTTAGCAGAAAGAAATAGCTTTAATGTTTTACGAGTCTCGGGACCGAGACAACGACGGCGATCGTAAATTTCCCACGAAATTGCTTTCGCACGGCGGAGGCTGCGCGTGCTTCAACGCCGATGGCCGGTCCCGCGGACTTTACCGCCCCTCCTCGATCTGCGGCTTGCGATTTCCCCCCCCCCTCGTCCCCCCTCCACCCCGGATGTCCACTGCGCTCCCAAGCAGGCACGTCGCCCGGAAGCTTGCTTCCTTCCCGGTTGATAAGTGTTCGTCACTACGTCACGAGCAGTTATCGCCGAATTTTGCGATAAGACGGCCGCGTCGGCCGTTTTTGACGGGCATCTTAGTCACCCTCGCAATTCGGACGCGCTTGCGCTCCGCACCACAGTAGAATGGCAGAGAATCCGACCCCGAACCCGTCGCGTTCCTCGCTGCTTGCTCGAAAGCTAATCTCGCAGCTCCTTATCCGACCATTACGTAAGCGACATCTTGCACTTCCTCGCCGAAAGCGTCCGCATCCCGCGGGACGTACCGAGGGCGATCGGACGGAGCATTTCGGCCGAGGGACCCGGAGACCTGCCGCCCGCGACGCGCGAGCGGCATCCGGTTCCGACCAGCGTCCCTCTCGCGGCGCTTTCCCAAACGTGGAAAAGCTCGCCATTGGTGAGCTTTATCTCGAGAGCGATAAGTTTTCCAAGGCCCGTCTCGAGCCGTGCAAATCCTTATCGGCAATCTCGCAGCATGGCGACCCTGACATCGCGTTATCGCCGTTTCCGTCGGCAAAAACCCGGCTCGGGAATCCGAATTTCCCCTTTGGACCGAGGCCACTTCGCGTTATCCCGCAGCCGTGAATCGAATTGCGCGGAGTCCATGAATATTAAAAATGTCGCTCAATGAAACAGCAATATCGCGTACTTAATGACGCCCGAGTGATAGCATTGACCCGGCCTTGCCACATCCGACCGCGATCCTTCGTTCACGTGACATTTTGAACCTCCCCGACCGACCGACCGCGCTTGACGGACGCTAAATCCGCCCTCGGTCACCGGAGGCCACCGGCGAAACGGTAGCGCCGTCCCGGTCGCTCGCCAGACTCCTTTCGCCTCCGGGCGGCCTCGCCGGGCCTCGGCGAGTCGCGGGCCCTCCTCGCTGCTTCGGCTCCCGGATCGCCGGTCTCGACGCCTCCTTCCGGGCCGCGTCCGCCCGAACGATCCGCCCCAAAAACAAGCGAAACCTTCTCGGCTGGAATCCTTGGAACTTTGCTGTGGCCCCCAGATTTAAATATTTTTTCGTATGAACGGAACGCTCTCGAGAAGGTTGAGACCTCGATGATCTCACGGGGTGACCCCAAAAATGCTGAAGTCCTACTCGGAGCGCTGTGGAAACCCTGAACTTCGATCTCCTTAATAACTCACTCCGGTTTCGAAGGAACTTCCGATGACCCGGGCGATTGCTCCAAAGTGATAAAAACCGGCTCGAGATGTGCCCAAATCGGGGAACCAGTTTCCAACTTTCGAGCGGGGTGGCACGAGAGCGTGCTCGTTCCCGCTCAGCAAGCGGAGAAAGCCTCCGGGTTGCTCCTTCGCCGCGGAAGGTGGATCTCGGCGCTCGAGAATTCCGTTACTCGACCGTTTGGCATTTCCGCTTCGAGGTTTCTCGCGCGATTCGTCGCCGACGCCGGACCCGGGAACGGAAAATCGGGAATGGTCAGCGATCAGAACCAGAACGCGCAAAGTTCGATCGGGGTGGGCGCCCCCGGTCCTCATCCCGGAAATTCACCGCATATTCCCGTTCCTCGATAGCGACGATTTCCGGTTTCACTCTGCACGGAGCCGAAAGGGAAATGAAACGGCAGAAGCGGTCGCTCTCCCGTTCCGTCCGGCTTCCTGCAGCTCGATCTCTCTCCGCGCGAGATCGGACTCGGAATTTTCCACGCACCCGGTTCTCGTGCAGTTTTCCCGCCCACCGCGCTTTGGCGAGCATTCCGAATGGGTTACCAAAACTGCCGCTCGACCAATTAATTCGTCGGTTATCTTTGCATTATTTAACGCATCGCTTGGCGCTGCTTCGTCTTCCGTGAGGTTCCGGGGAAAAGGCGCGGGGGCAGTCGTGGAAGGAGATCGCCGGATTTTCGGACGGTGACTTCCGCTGCGAAACGCTCCCGCCCGGTTTCCTCGCGCGCCGCGACTTTTCCGCAGCGCGCCACCGCCGAGGTTAAACTCGCTTCGGGGACCGTCGATTCGACATGCGGCGCACACGTTCCACGCTCTTTCACACGTGTTGTGCGAAGCCGCCGCCATATTTCGTCATTCAAGGTCAATTTTTTTCCTCCTTCGGTGACAAACATTTAGTTGCACAGGAAATCATGACGGCAAAAGCGAATAGCACAGCAAATATTAATTCTGGGAATCAACATGGGTGTGATTGCGTTCCGACGAGCAGTGGCGGCAGTTTTCCGCAGATAAATCTGACGGACTCGCAGACGGGTCCATTCTCGCGGTTCTTTAAACGACGCATCCGCGAGGCCGCAATCTCGGAGGCTGCGTTGCCGCTCCCCGTGACGAAAGCCCCGGTGCGCGGTTCGGTCGAAATCTATAAATTGACCCAGTTACCGGAGCGCTGCTATTTCGGTTAATTCCCCGACGGAAGTCGCTCCGGGTGCCCGTTTCATCCGATTCCGGTGGCCGCACCGCAGACCGTGTCTTTTCACTCGAGGAAGCTCGTTAATGTGCCTCTTCGGACGACGCGAGTCCCTTTTAATTGCCACTTAAGGGAAACTAATTACCACCATATTAATTAATACCCGTAATTGGTCTCGTAATCTCCATCGGTTGCCGCTTCGGGAGAAAATTTACCTCGGGCGTGCTCCCCGGTCCTGCGGTCGCAGACTCCCTCGCCACCCGCCGGGGGAGCCATCGCGAACCCCGAGGAATGTCAGCGCGCCCCTTCCGCTTCCCTGCTTTCCTTTGTTCGGCGTTCGGGAGTAATTTATGGACGCGGGACGAGTTTATTACTCCGCGTTCGCTCTTCGAAGGCAAACCAGGTACCGCTGGTCGAGGGTATCGACGTGGATGGTCCGCACCTGCTTCCTGGTCGTGGCACCTGCCTCCCTCCTCGTCGTCCGATTTGACCCCCGTTTCTTCGACGAAACACCTTTGCCCCGTACCTCGGGGGACCGCCCCGATTCGCGGCGCTGACGGAGCCCGTCCGACGGCAGCGCTCCCCGGATTTTTGCCCCACATTCGCGCGCCGAAACTGCTCCACATTTCGAAGCCAATAATTTGAATTCTTAAATTATTTGTTATTTTTAAAATGGAGCACTCGGGAGCCGATGCGTTAAATTCTTCCGTCGAAGGCCGCTGAGTCGGCGCCTCTTCCGGGGCCCCGAAAGTATTTGCGTCCGATTCTGCTTTCACGAAGCCCCTTTCCGGTCGCGGTCTCCTTCCGCTGCGGTGCTCCTCTCGCGGACGACCCCTCGCGCGGGTGCTTTTTATGGCCGGGACGAGGTTTTCGGCTCTTAAATTGGTTTTTTTCCAAAAGTTCAATAAAATTTGAGAAGATGCATTTCCTCGTCTGCCGTATGCGTTTGGCATCTGTTTCGGGTCTAAATTTAAATCGGTCGCATTTTTGGCACGGCATCAGACACTGTGGCAAATGTCATTTACCTTTGCGTTATTATCACCGCGGGGTTGTGCTGTCGCGTTCGGTCTCCCGCTTTTCTCCCTCCGAGGGGAGCGTAAAAAGTCGGAGATTCGACACGCGCGCGAGACCCGGCGCGGTTCGAGATCCGCCCGCAACGGCGTGGGAAGCGCTCGCACTTCGGGAGGGCATCCGCGCGAGGGCGTGCGTCAAACGCGGCGCGTTCGTCACCGGAAACGGGAAGGATCGCCGCCCGTTCCGAGGAAGGCGGACGCGTGCTCCTCCGTCGCCCGAGGGCTCGGGCGGGCAGATCGCCCCCAACGCCTCCCGCTGCGGGTTCCTCGGGGGAGGAGAAAAGGGAGAGAGCGGGCGCCGGATGCGGCGGCAGTCGAAACTGCAGCGAACAGTTGAAAATGTCTAATTATTCCGGCAAAAGTTCTGTTTCGTGTTTGCGGAGTAATTAGAGTGAAAAGAGAACAGACGGGAGCGCCGCAGGCACCGGATTGAGAGTTATGTCGTCGTTATCTTTCAGGTGTCTGGAGGTGTACGAGCAGACGGGTCAAAGGATGAGCGATCTGCTCAGGAAGCAAAGATCCAAACCCGGGGGGACGGATTTCGGAGGCCCGCTCAGGTTTCCGAACTGCGCCATTTTGTGGCTGAAATGCGACGAGGTGAGTCCGACGCGGAAAAGAAACCGGGGCGGGAGCGAATGATCCGAGGGGAAAATCCTCGCGGCCGCGACACCGCGTCAAAAAGTACGCCCGCCGCACCGGCGGGTCCACCGCGTCCGTGCCTTCCTGCCGGAAGCGCGAAGGAGGATGGATCATTAAGAGGCCAATAAACTCGGGAAAAACAGATAATAACTAAATAAATCTTGGCTGGTAGATAAGAATATCGAGCGGCTGGGGAACGGTTGAATGCATGTAAAAACACGAGCAGTCAGTGGCGACTCCCGGAATCCGTGCTTGACTACCGGAACCGTCAAGCGGCGGCATCCGGTGGCCCGCACCCGAAGAAGCCGCCCGCGTGCTCCGCCGAACCTCGGGCGACGGGGGTCGCTTTCTCCCCTCCCCCTCGCTATCTCCTTCCGACCGGAGGAATCGTGACGGGCGCGGGCGGGCAACCGCGGAGACCGTCGCCGGGGGCGACCGACCGCAAGGATTCGGGACCCCGCGCCGTCCTGCCGTCGCGCACCCGCCCGCACGCCCCTGGTTCTCGAGTTACCAAGGTCTCGATACTAATTGATCGTCCCTCGGTAACCATAATGCTCGCCGGGCTCTTCTTAATTAATCATTTCGTTTTCTCATGCAGTTACGTGCCTGAACAATGCTCTCGCCCTGTCTTGCCTTGCACCGGACCCATTCATTTTCACCTGCCGTAAACTCCTTCGCCTCGGCTGCACTTTTATTTGTGACGCGAACGAGCTTTTCGTCAAAAAAGTGATTTTTCCGCCGAAAAATTGGCCCCGCGTCGTCGAAGCCGATCGCGGAGGCAGCGGCGTCACGTGACGGCGCTTCATCCCCGTGTGCGACGTGTCGCGGCACGCGCGAACTTTGACGTTTTCCGATGCACGCGGCGGACCTCGATCCGCCCCCTTTTGGGGTGGGGGGTGCGCAAAAACCCTTTTGGGTTTCTCTTTCGCATTTCTCTGCGGGGATTCACTTTGCGAATCGTCCGCCGCCGCGGAAAAACGATTTGCGCGCGTGAATCATCTTTCGCGTTTCGAAGGAACGTCTCGGCCGCGGGGGGGGGTGGGGGGTG
>JAOWBB010007007.1:0-14114 GCA_028565995.1 Ricinus marginatus
CGTCTAAAAAAAAAAAAAAAAAAAAAAAAAAAAACACATTCATGAGTTAACGATTACAGTCTTTTTCTTGTGTAATAATTAAAAGTGTTTCAGCAGTCGAATACAGTTCAGTAATTAAATCTGTTTTATATTAACTTATAAAATAATTTGTTGAAAAATATAAAAAAAAAAAGGAATTGGGCTACTAAACGGCCGAATAAAATTTCGATATAGAGATCGGTAAATTCAATGGATATTTGAAAAATATCAAAAAGCGTCGATTGTCACGCATAAGTTTGGCGAAATTTCGATTTTTATTCAATCGCGTAGCTGCGATATTTGACGTTCATCAAAATTATTTCAAAATATAAGACAAAGCTCAAATTATTGGCTTTCGTCGCATGTAAATAATAGGGCCGCTTCCGAAGATTGTTTTTCAACGTTACACCTTCCGGCGAATATAAGCATAATCTTCCGCTGATGGCTAAGAACCAATGGCAATTTGTGAGAGGGCAAATTTTCCAGAGGCAAAGGACTTCGGTCGGGTAAAGAAATCCTCCTTCGTTTCGATATCAACAGAAAGCTAAATAAGCAACAAGGAGAGAATGAAAAATAAAATTTATATGCTTCACTTGGACAATTGATTTGACCCTAATAATTAACGACACCATATACCCATCTCTTATTGATTTTCTTAAATGAAGACCGCAGGAAGAAAAAAAAGAATCTTAAAATTGAATCCAAGATGTTCTAATGATATGTCGAATAAAAATTATTTCCCAGTAATTTATTACGCGGGAGAACCCCATGCAATTTCCAAAATGATCATTTAGTGCTTTTAGGTGTTATTAACTGCCTTCAGTTGATTTTTTTTTTTTCCGAAAAGGATGCCCTTTTGATCGTATCACTGTTATTGCCGATTTCAAGGGTCCTTGCTGCTCTTCCGCTATTCTCGGCACGCGATGCAATTAAAGCAAAAATCAGTGCAGCATTTCGGGATATTTTCTAAAAAGAAAAATTGGAAAACCTTTCTGCCATGAGAAAACGCCTTGGAGCGACGAAACCCGGAGGAAATCGTTCAATTTCCAAGCCCGCTTTTGGTCGTAAAAGAGCTTCGGGATCGGGAAAGATGCGCCCGCGATGCCTGGAAAATTCACGCCGCAAAAGGGTACAAAATCCCAAATTACCTGGTTTTCGAGGAATGAATCAAAGCAAAATAATTTTCCAGTCCGAGAGCAATGTGAAAAGGAAAATTCGTTGGTGGTATTCAATAAATTTGAGATAATAATCAATTGAAATAAATATTTGAATATCTTCAGCCGAACAGTAGAAGTTAAATCCGCCTATAATTTATACAGACAAAAGCAAGCAAAGAAAATCCTGCTGTAAGGGAATATTTTTATTTTTTTTTTCCAGATCAGAAACCTCGATATGGTCTCCTGTAATTATAGAAGTCATTAGAAATCCTTTCTAAGAGTTCGCCTGATGTGACTGCACATGTAAAAGCACGAGGAAACTCCGTCACGACGTTCTGCCTCGGTTATTTATCAATTTCATATTATTGAAAAATAAAAATCTATTACTTCACCATAAATCCGTGTAAACTGTAATTAAAGAAGCACAAAATCATCAGCGCAAAGTTTTTAATTGTTCTTAGCCGAGGTCCAATTTTTAAGAGGTTTATTTGTTATTGCCTCTGGGCCCTAAACAAATATATTTTACTTTCTTATTTCATAAATTTGGTTTATGAGCGGTTCCCGTAGCTTTAACATCATGAATTATTATTACTATTATTACAACTTATCACCCGCATGATTTGCTGTCGCATTTTGTGGATCCCCAACTCATTCCTGAATTCAATTTGTAATGCAGATTGCCTCCATACCAAGGAAACCATGGGAAATAGTGCCCCCATTCTCATTCATCGGTTTATTCCTAAGACAGAAGCCTTTTTTTTTTCGTAAGCCCGGTACGTTTAAGTTTTATCTAAGGAAGAAATAAATTTAACTTATGGGTTTGCCACCAAATTGTGATTTTCTTCATTATCCGCAACATTCGGCGATTAAATTATATGTAAAATATCGATTATTTTAGGTTCGGTAAAGACACCGCAGGCAAGGAACGTCACCGAAGTAAACACTTTTCTCCCATTAAGATAAACTTTGTTAAATATGGTTATAATAAAAAACAGTAAAGATTTCATATTGTCTCTGCATATTTAATTTGATGCCGGATTTCATCTAGAAAATAAACACTTCTTAAAATAAATAAATGAACAAATAAATTTCTTTTTTCGACAGTATAAGTGACATGTCAATTCAAACTTTAATGCGTGCTTTAATGAATTAAGTACAGCGAAAACATGCCCTCATCAAAAATTATGGCAAGCTCCAGGTCCCTGTACAAGAAAAGGACTTTCAAGCTTCTTTCGATATTCCTAAATCTTTCAAAATCAACGTTTCTCATTGGTTCCCTGTAATCCTGCAGAAATGCCGAGGGAAGAGCGCTCCTCTTCCTTATCTCCCGAAATCTCCTTTTAATCCCGGTTAATAAGCTCATTCTTGACTTCAGCGTCATGGACAAAAATCCATGTTATCACTTTCAGACAAAGAACGAAACGACTCCCTTGTCACTTAAGCGTATGTGATTTATATGGGGACACTTTTATGTACACAAGTCTGTCACAAACGGACAATCGCAGATTGATCGTAGAAAAGTACATTTTGAACAAGCATCGCATAGATTGAATTTAAATGCAAGTTTCACAACAATGAGAGTTCGTGGATGAATAATTACGATGAATAAAATTGTTGTAGCGCCGGGATAAAAATGAAATTTGGCATTGCGACTGATTCACGTGCAGCAGGACATTCCGCAATTAAACCCGAGTTTTTCTTTTTAAAATACTCATAACAACGTTATGAAATACAAATAACAAACTTGGAAATGTCCTACAAATATAGGATAATTACAAAAAAATATGAGCGACTCCGATACACAACATTATCATAAATTAAATTATTGGATTCATCTTGCGCCGCCAGATTGATCATGAAAATATAATTTGTAGCTAAATACTCCTATATCCTATTAGTCGAACATGTGTTCGCCATCGTTATTACAATCGAGAAGGATTGTGAACACACATCTTTTATTCTTTCACCCCGTTCAAAACCGAAATTTTTTGGATTTGTATCGAAAATCATTTAAGTCGAATCGCGTTTAGTGTGACTTATTCTCCTATTCCAAGGGCAGAATTAAAAAGTTTGGAAAAATAAACCCGGAAACCTAAGTGAACATAATGTGGATCGATTCGATGCCACTAATCGATATGGGAGGGAAGCTTGCGTATTGTCCCCAATGAAAAAATTTTACAGAGTGATTGGTCACCGGTAGGAAGATAAGAAAAAACCGATTTCGATTTTCACCCTAAATAAACCGCAATTTTAGGGAAGATTCGATTCCTACGGGAAAACTTTTCGAAACCCTGCTTTCCCTGCTATCCCTACACTAAAACTGGGACGTGACAGGAAGGCTGCTTTTCTGGTCGTGGCATTTGCTCCGTTGGAACGCAATTAGAGTATCGAGGGTATATGGGAGGACTTTCCATTCAAAGCGAATGCAACTTTGCAATGTCCACCATAACAGAAATATTGTTTCGAATTATAAAAAAAAAGTGAATAATTTTCCTCGATAATTTATTTTATTCTCTCTTGATTCATAACTTTATTCGGGAGATTTACAATCTGGTTTTCTTTCTATTATCTTCCGATGCCAGACCTCACATGGATAACGCCTTTTCTTGCCGTGCAACACTCATTATACGATTCGGTGTAAGGCAAGTTTCGTTTAGCTTCGTGTTTCATCCGCCCGATCTGTTTTCTTGTCTTTTTCGAAATTTTTGCTCGAGAAACTTCCCATGTTTGGCTTTAAAGTATGACTTATATCACAAAAATAAGCAGAGCAAATGGTTAATTGCAGTTATGCAAAAAATATGTAAAAATCCTTCTTAAATTCTGAGTTTTCGAAGCGATTGCAAACGAGGCACAGAATATTTTTCGCATCTTTCCTTTTAAAATCCGAATGATATTAGTAACAGTTAATAGTTTTATATTTTTTTACTTCTGAAACATTTAGGTTTATTTATCTATAGATATGTGTTCACGGGCTGATAGCAAGTTTAAGACAAACTTTGACTTAGACATAGTTTCGCTTCTAAACTTTGCACTTCTTTTGTGTTGTTTTTCGATTTCTGCTTCAAAGCAACATAGAACACAGTTAATGAATAAATATTTCAAAACTTAATTTCTAATTGAAAAATGTTATAAAAAAATAAATATAATATTTTAAAACAAATATAATAAGCCAGAATAATAATTAGCCTTACTTATGAATGAGATATACAGGAAAAAAAATTGAATATATATATACATATAATGAATTTCAAAAGGTTATGAAAATATTTTCAGCTTAATAATTTTTTACGGAAAAACCTAGTCATTTCATAAATGTTATCTAAATGAAGGCTTTTCAATTTTTCAATAAATTTCTATATTAGAAAATGCTTAAAATCATTATTTAGAACTTATAAGTGCACACATTTTTTATCCACACTGATTATATTAAGGAATTTCAAATATCTTTTAAAAATAAATGCGCATGAAATCATATTGGGCATAAACAGTGTAAAAATGTATGTTAAAAAAGTTAACATTTTTTTTTAAAACAAACCAAAAATTATCTTTGTGTATTTTTTCAAAATCGATTGTAATTTTTATTTTTCTGAATTTACGATTTCATACAATTACCAGTTAGGACAGTTTTAACAAAAGAAATAATCCATAAATCAGTCACAATACATAACCCCTTCTGTGGTTGTGTCATGCTTTATTTTCCTAAAACCTGATATGATCCTTCCATTCTTTGTGAAACTCCCAAAATTCAACTCGAATATCTTTTTACTTTCGCTACCGAATGAGTTTCCGGTAAGCAATTCTTTTGCCTGGTTAGATATGAGCGACTAAGCTATGACACAGAGATCAAGGGAAACTGAAATGTCGCAAAAACGACATATGTAGCTGTAGAGAAGAATGGAATTTTACCAATATCAAACGGAAGAAGAAAAAGATGTTAGCTTTCATTTTACTGCAATTATAACATTGCAGTAAAAATTAAACATTCATTTATGCAGTTTAAAACATTGACTTCTGGCGAAGAAGCGGATTCTGGTAGCAATGTTGGGCACTTGCATGTAAATGGGAAATGTATTACAGAAAACAAAACGGATGTATCGTTTTACATTCGGATAAGCATTGCAAGATGGTTTCCAAATTATTAAATATACGATGCTCAAGGTGTAAAATTTAGTTGAATAAATACATTTCGAGGGGGTAGATTAAAAAAATTTCTACTTGCTTTAAAATAGCACAACAGGCTTTTTTTAAGGGTAACTCATATTTATCAATTAGTGATACTTTTGTAATTATTGTTAATTGACCAAAGTAAGACAGAGAGAAGAAAAGTGCCCCGCTGCCATTAACCAAAACCTCTAAAAATGATAAGTAATTTATGTAATTATGAGTTAACACAGTGTATGCTCTGCTCCGTTCATCCTCACATTTATAATAATTATCGTTCCGTTTAAGGCCATTAAAAAATCAACTCAATTTTCGTGCCTTGAAAAAAAATTTTTTTTATTACATTGTATTATAATTCGCTTCTAATATGGAAACCTTAGATAAGCGTCATAAAAGCACTTTCCGTGTTTTAAATTGAAAAATAGTAATTATTGTGCAGTGTTTGAAAAAATTGTTTTATGTAAAATGAAATTAAAGCAACGCAAGTAAATGTTAAGAAAGTAAATACCTTTTTTTATCGATTTGAATTATTTTACGTGGGTCTGCAATATCGACAGAAGCCATCAGTGATGGAAATATAACCTTCTGTAGATGAGATATAATTGCAGCATGACAAGAATACCTCTTGCTGTAGTTTGATGATGGACTTCGATAACGATGAAAAATGCATGCCGAGAAAGCCGTGGAAGCAACAAAAAAGTCTTGGTTTAATTAAAAGTAAAGAATATAGATGAGCTTTCAAGGGAAGCCTGGAAGATGAATTACCACTACTTTTGTGGTATGCCTGAATAAATCATTTAACATTTAAGAAGTTGGCATCGGAAGGTGTGGCCAAGCATCCATGATTTATAATGCGACATTGATGTATCACAAAATGGCTGAAAAAAGTGTTGTAAACCATACTTTTTTTTTTATCTTATTCTACCTCAACTATGTATGAGAAGATTTATAGACTCTCAGTCTTCTTTTTATCCATTTTAATACTGTTATAAATATTTTAAAATATACATATGTATAATGCAATAGTTAAGCTTTCTGTGGAAAATGAAAAATGCTATCATGAAAAATTAGAAAATCTGAACGGAAAATTTGCGATTCTCTGAGATAGAACGGGAGGGAATTTCGGAGTGTTCAGATAGATGAGCTTTTAAAATTTAATGCTATTAAGTCCGATTTCAGACCTTTTCATTTCTTTTTATATTTTCTTAAGAAGATTTATTAATATTAACGTGAATGCGAGATCATTATAAGACAGCGCCTTCGGATTCTCATTCTTTTCCTCCACTTGCCGTGCCAAAGAAACAATGTGAATTAAACCTTCCTAATTTCTGCGGATGCAGCTCATTTACCCAAAAGCGTAGACATTTTAAAAACTAAATTATTCGGACATGCATTTTGCGATTATGTAACTTTTTTATGGTCCATAATTCATATCTTTCTGAAAATTGTTTGTTTTTTATGCCGCGAATTAACTAAATGAACGTTTTATGGACCGCTCTTCTTTTCTCTCAGGTACGAGCCATATTTATACTTCTTTTTTATACTTTATCGCTCCCGTTGCTTAATAAATCCTTGTGAAACACGCCCAGGATAAGAATTTCAAATATTTAACCGACCACGAAGGAGGGGCAAATAGCTGGAGAATTCTTTCGAGGTATGAACTCGCAGACTTACTGTTCAAAGGTGGCATAATAAATTGTACTTTAATTGGATAATTGAATGAATGATTGAAAAAGATTAAAGCCGTCTCAAAAATAAAATAAAAAATTTGTCCTGAAAAACCGTAATTTGAATTTTGAACGATCCAGATTGAGAATGACAAATTTTTGGACTAAACGCGCAGCTTACGAAAGCTAGTTTACGAAAATGGTTGAAATGCCACATAAATCATCAAAACGCTGCGTACATCTTGGCGGATGTATAAAAGACAAAAAACCAAATATATAAGCATTAGGAGAAATAACGAAATCTCTACGTTTGACATTTACACTTCCAAATGTCAAGAAGCTTTCATTAAAAAGAAAAAGAAGAAAAAAAAGAGTTTCTTTTTCTTATAGTGCATTGCATTTTTTTCCAATAAAGGGAATTTTTCGTTTTTATTAAACGCCTGCAATAAATAAAAATGACTTCAATGCCACAAAAGAGCGTAACGGAGGAAGAGGAAGGCACTACAGCGGAAAAACAAAGGAGGGATTTTCAGTTTCCCTGGAGGACTTGACTTTTGCAAAAGCTATGGAGAGCGCAAAAAAAAAAAGTCGTTGCCAAAGTTAGCCAAATGGAAAATAATAAATCAAACAGGTTTAGATATTTCTGATTAATCTGTCAAAGTTAACAAAAACTCGTTATTATAATGAAGAGATCGATCTTCCCGTCTCTCTTAGTGATTTTCTTCCCATTGGAAAACGTCAAACAATGCGCAACTTCAATTCAACTGATCTGACACAATAAATCAATGTTCGATCAGCCGCAAGATAATGGTTCCTTTCCTTTCTTTTGGCGTGCAAGACGAGGTGATCTGGGAGGCGGATCGGATTCCCCACTGTCACATGCGGCCGTGGAAAAAACATATGGAGAGCCCTCGGTGCATGTCGACAAAAAATATAGTTCTTCCGGACCACAGCCTCTGAGAATATCCCAGGGGCGGATCCGGAATCAAAAGAAGGGACAAGCTTAAACAGCGGTCCATCACGGCAAGAGCGACTAAATGGTTCCGAGATAATATAACTTTTCAATTTTCACAGTGTTTCTGATGTTTGTGAGTTTAATAATAATCCTTGTTAAAGCTGGGATCCTTTGTCTAGTAGAACACTTTGCTTTGTGTGTTGATAATAAACCCGGATATTCGCTGCTCTGACCATTTTTCGAAATCCAAACGTTCGATCAAACATTTTCTTCTAAAAAATAATTAATTTCCCTGCAAACACTTATTTACTACTAATTAAACTTTTATATTTATTTGAGGGAATCGCTAAATGTTTACGGAATTTATTTATAATATTTAATTTTTAATTTATATGAATAATCACATATCGCATTATTATTTTTAGCGGAAGGAATTCCAGGAGCGTAATATCATTGAATAATGTGGCACATTTTGCGTTTAAACTTTTGCGTAAGATCTAAAATTAAAATTAAATTTGTTTCGCGTTTCGGAGACTAAAAATCTCCTATGGTTTTTCATACTTTCAACTACTCTCGGCCTCAATATCGTAATATGCAAGAAACTTATTTTCGCGTGATTAACATTTTTTTCGATGACTTTTTTGTAATGAAAAAGTTACCAACGTTTCACGGTAAAAGGACAATTTTTCTTCCCTTTATCTTTCATGTGAACCACTCTCCTTCCTATATCATGTCTCCGCACATATTTATTAATTTTAAACCCGTAAAGCTTTTGGTTTTCATGGTTCCCCTTATCCATCTGCATAAATCATCTCGAAGGGATTTTAATTCATGCTGTTCTCGAGATATCAAATGAGACGAGAAAGGAAGCTAATGGTGGGATGGATATATAAGAGTAAAACAAGATGACAAGAAATTCAAAAATATTTTGCGTCTTTAGTTGGTTCGGAAAAAAGGTAAAATCCTCCCTTTGCTTATGACCGTTATTTTAAAATTTTCAACTTTCACATTCTATTTGTGTGGCATTTTGTTAAGAACTTGAAAATTAAAATTTCTCCAAATTGTCCCAGCTTTTGTTTGTAAGAAAAGCCCGCACTAAGCATCGTGCACAACCCTGCTGTTACGACTATCATCATCATTGTTATTGTTATTATTATTATTCAGAAGAGAAAAATGTATAAATCAATTTGAAGAAATCTGAATAGAAACCGTAGCATAGTTAGTTTAGGTGGGTTATAAATAATCACTTACAACTCCCATATTATTCATTTTAATTGGTTTTTCTTAAACGGATATCATAATATTTCTGTTTTTTGGGTGGGTCTTTCAACACATTCGGGGGCCTTGTGTGTGAGTAGAAGTGTGTGCAGGAAGTGACTGATGCATTGGCTCATTTAGATGAGCCTGAATCGGTATTAGTTACTTAGAAACCATCCATGGATAAAAAGCACCATAGTGGTCCATGAATTTGTCATTTAATATTTTTAATGACAAAAAAATGAATTTTCATAAATTTATATGGAATTACATTTAATCGTTCAAGAGAGAAATACTGAAATCCTTTTTGCGATAGTAAACCGTTTCTTCGTGTACTTCTCTGTATGTAAATGAGTCTTGAGATCTCATTCAAATGCGAAAACTTTTTATGTACTTTATGCGAGCAGAGAGCGGAAAACACCCAACTAAAAAGCAGAAGGCTCAGAAACGTATTTACGTTTCATAAATGATGGAGGAAAAACCCATATTATTATAAAAATCCAAGCATATATGTATTTGGACAACAGCATGGATAAATAAAATTCTCCTCCATTTTTTGGTCATGCATTTAATGAAAAAATGATATATACTGTAAACTGTCAATCGAAACAATTCATGGAAAATCTTTGATGTAAAATACAAAGCGTATGGATAATGAATGCGGACTAAAGTGCATAACTTAAAAGAAGCAACAAATGCAAATACTTTTATAAGAATTTTGAAATGTGAAATTCATTAAAAAACTCATATATATGTAAATACTGTAACATTTACTTTATATTAAAAATTAACTTGGGAATAAAATTTTGACTTTTTATTTAAGTTTCATGCCAAAATCGTTTAAAATGATTTTTCATTAAATTAATAAAAAAGAAAATAATATTCAGTGATGGTAATGAATAAAATAAGAGTATATTTAAATTCTCTAAAAGATGTTATTGTGTAAATAATATGTTCTTCGTGTCTAGTTTATGTCTTCAATGTGTACCAGCACTAAAAGCGAAAGTTTTCCGAATGCTTGAAACACTGCCACGCAAATTACACAAGTGTCACGTTAAACGCGCAGCAATATTTGAAATATTTGTTTTCATTCGGATGCATCTGTTTTAGACTAACTTCTGCAGCAGTTTTGCATTTTCGAAATATCCATATATATATAAAGCTCAGTGAAAAGTCTTAAAATTGTTTTTAAAACATGATATAATTCATGCAAAATAAATCGGACCACCCATGTTGGTCCAGTGCAAAACGAACACATGTAATGAATGAATTCTTTATTAATGATTTTTTTTTTCTTAATGCAACAAAATAGGCTCCTCCCCGAAATCCAAAACAAAGCAAAAATGCGCCGAAAAAAATGTTATGTAAATGTTTGAAATGGGAATTTATGTATCTTGAAATAAATATTGTACTAATTAACATCCCATTTAATATTAAATGAATGCAATAAGTTTCAGATGGCTTACTTCAGGACTTGTTCTCTTGAAAATATTTCAGATCTGAATTTTCTCTTTTTTTATTTAGTTTACCATTTATTTTGTTGCGGGGCAACGATAAATTTTAAAACCGTCATATTAGTGCTAATTTTTAAAAATGAATAATTAAAACTTTTTAAGACAAAGGCATTAAACAATCGCGCAAATAAGGCGTATAATTAAGGAAATTATTTTTCATGTAGATGCCACTTTTAAATCCAACGAGTTACATTAATCATATTCAAAATGAGAAATTCAGCTGAATATTTATTTTATTCAAATATTCAAAGGCAGGGAAATGAAAGATTAAATAAATAAAAAAAAAAAAAACTTCCCAGCAATGCAGGCTTTGACCGGTTGTGTAAATTATCGAAACGGGATCTTAATAAATACGGTTGAATCATAAAAATAGCTTTCAGAGCTTTAAATTATGGCGAGCACGCGGTTCAATAAAATACTTCTCAATTAAAAAGGCATTAACAAAATGATCGGTAATTCTACTTAAAAAATAATAATAAATAATTATCAATTACTATATTGAATAAATGTCTCCGATAATATATATAATGAAAAATAAATTTTTTTTTCAGCTTGACAGTGCCGATGTTAATGATCTTATTTTCATCGAGATGCTCCCGCCGCAAATATTTCCGTTACGAATGTATCGCGAAGCATTTGCACATTCACAAAATACTCATCGAGACAGGCTGCAAAAGAGTTTAATTCCTGTTTCTTGCCATCTTCAGAAACTCCGTTTAATTTCCAAACTAGAAACCTCCAGAGTGAATCCTATCTTAAATTTAAATCTCTGTAAAATCCCGAAAACTTTTAAGCTCCGATTCTTAAGCGGGACAATCTTTGTTCGTGGCAAACATTTAGGTTAACATAATTATCCGGGATGTAGTTTTAAATTTATACTTCGTTATGGGGAGAAAAAATTTTTTTGGAAAACTGAAATCCCTTTGCGAAGAATAAAAACCGATGTACGAACGGGGAAGATTACTGGGTTAAATTTTCTGCATCATTGAGTCGTCTTCACTAGGAGTTTTATCAGAGGAATTGTGCCAGTTTCAGAATAAGGGTTGAAAAAAGGCATGAATGCAAGCAGAAAATCATTTATGGGAGTCATGTGTTCACATAAGGGTGTAAGGAGCTGTAATCTTAAAAAAAAAAAAAAAAAAAAAATAGCAGGAACATTTCCTATGGAAAGGAGAAGAGGAAAAGCTTCCCTGGAGCGAGGGGTAGGGGTGAGCCCTATGGAAGACGAGGAAAGAAGGGATGAAAAATAATGGCCGCCCTCTGCGTCAAGACTCGCGCGAACAAGAGCTACAGCATCGCACTCCCACTGCAGCCTCCGGAGCTCTCACCGAATGAATGAAATTCTGTTGGAAAACTTCTGGAATCTCCATCGGAACTCGCCCATTTCTTTCTTTTCCATTTTTTGGAAGAGCTGATTGCGCCAATTTGTAAATTTCCTTTTTCTGTTCAATATTTTTTCATTTCTTCTTGCACTGCCTACGCGTCAAGCCCGGACTTCGGAATCCGTTGAATGAGAACTCCCGCGGGAGACGGTTCTTGACCCAATTCCATCGTTTTATTATCTCGTTTCATCCCACAAAGAATCAGCAGTGTTAATAAGCACTACATTTTAACATGTAACTCACGCCTCGCGGAGACTTGAAAACTGCGCCATAAGAGATTGTTTTTTCAGTGTAATTAAATAATTAATAAGGAAAGGCTTCGCAACAAGGTTTTCGGCGTTTTCATCGACTCACATCCACGGACTCCGTGGAGGGAAAAATACTTTCAATAATATCTTCGTCCCAATTCATGTAACATGGAATCCGGGGTCCCGGCAATTAAAAAAACCTCAGCCGGAGGAGCTGTTAAAAGCGAAATCTCCCTTTTCTTAACTTCCAGCGGGATTTAGCAAGGCAAAAAATTACTTATTAACCCCAGTTAGTTTTAAGCAAGTTTTTATGAAACTTCATCGGGCCCAGGCTGTCTTCGCTTTGAGTTCAAAAATTTATTAAATGGTGTAATCCTTTGCATTTTGAGTATCGCGTTACACGCCACCAGAAAAGAAGATTTAATTCTCAAAAATTAGCATTTGAGGAACCGGACAAACTTCCAGGGTGGAATCGGTGCATCAACCGAATCGGATGGAAGGAGGCCGATGTAATGGACCTGCCTGATGTGAGCTGCGAGGCAAGAGCATCTTTTCGGGGATGATTGCGCTGAATAATTGCCTGTTCTCCAGGCCTTGCCGGGAGGAAAATCACCCGGGATCAATCCTCCAATTTTTCGCGGGGAGCATCCCAAAAACAGGGCAGCTCAAGGAGTCGGATAAAACTGAAAAAGAACTCGATGCGGTCGTGTCTTTTTAACAGTGAATCGCACGGGAACATTAAAAATTACGTAAATTCTGTAGTTTTACAGGCATAAATTATTTCATATCGATTTCTCAAATTAAAATGCAACACTTTTATTGCTGGAACATTTGCATCGCGGAAAAAAAAAAATATTTTTGAAGCATTAATGTATACATAAGTGAAATGGGTAACTTGATTCTGCTCGGTTTCGTTCTATGTAAATGAGTTCTGATTAAAAAGCATTCTTCTTAGATTAACCAAAAGCTGGTATTCCGAGCTATAATGATAACTTCAGTCATGCAAATTTATTGTTTAATTTTAACTTCTGACCGAGCCCGAAGCAAAAAAAAAAAAAATCAAATTGAGTTTGTTTTTATTTTAATTTTCAAATGGTTTTCAATTCGGATGCGAAATTGCGAGTGATAGGAGGAAATTTCAAAAGAAAATATTCCATTTGCGGCATAAGATACGTGAAAATTCGCCGCTGTTCAATCGCGACTACCGTCGATATGGTAAAAATAGCAAAAATTTACTGATTACGATGCGGGAAATTCGTACACCGGCAAAAAAAACTTGTCGTGCTGTATTCGGCAAATTGATGAGTATAAAAAGCAAAATCGAACGGCAAACGCACATGCATTGCACGCGCACGCACCCTAATGAAAAAATTGCGTTAGTGCAATATTTTTTGTGGAAAAATGCCTTCCTTGAGATGGAATTTCCCCTGAGGTGTAGAAACGGATATAATCTCACGCGCCAGTTGTCAGCCAGCATCATTTCAGGGGTTTTTCCTTGAATGGACCGAGGGTGATAAACTTAACGTAAGGGTAGATTTTAATATAGCTTCCACGTTAAAAGGAAAGCCTCTCCTTTTTTCGGTTCACAATATTACTTTTATCGCTTCCTAACATGACACCACTACTTGAAAAGAATTGTCTGAGAGATTTTTTTTTTTTTACCCGTCTCCGAAAAAAACCTAAATATACTTACTACGAACATCTGAAAAGAAAACAAAAAAACTATGTAATAACCACAAAATAAAATAATCAAAA
>JAOWBB010007008.1:0-14098 GCA_028565995.1 Ricinus marginatus
CGGCGGGGGGGGGGGGAGGGAAATGGAAAAAGCAATCCGACAGTGAAATTTACATTTCCAAATTTACGGGCGAAAAGTCACCGCGAATTAATTCGTTATCTGCCTCCGTTTGAATTCGCGCTCGCCCGCTGCCGGATAAATTGAAGGAAGAAATAATTACCTGGTTAATTCTTATCGGGCTTTTTCCCTTTCGCAATCCAAAATCCTTCGGCAGGCGAAGGGTGGAAGGCTAAAACCCTCCGAACGACACGTTCGAATCAGTTTCAAATGAACCTGCCTTCTGACGGCCGGGAACTTCTGTTGCCGTTTCCAGGGCGAGAAAAAAAAAATTTCTCAATGGACAAGACGGGAAAATTATGCCCGAACGTAATTACGGGAGAAAAGTTTTTTCGCTTATTAAATTTCAGGCGGCGAAGAAGTATTTCCCGGGGAAATTCTTGGCATTGCGACCTCAAATGTTAAAAAAAAAAAAAAAAAAAAATTTTTTGTTTTCTATGAAGGCAATAAATATTTCAATCCTTCAGCGGCGGAGAATGTTTATTGCTTCTTTTTCTCCACTTTTCCACCGAGCAGCATTTCATTTTGGAAATTGGAAAACAAAAAGGCGGCCGACGGAGAGATAATAAATCTCGAAGCGCGTTCGAAAATTCGCCGGCTTCCGTCGACGACGGAATCGCTTCGCTGAAAGTCGGCTCCCGAACTCTCCCTCTCCCGGTTGCGGAGGGGGCGGGGGCATCGCGGGTGCCCACGGCAGATTTGGTCGCCGAGCCCTTCGAAAATTCGACGGTTTGCGTCGATGGAATCCCTCCGCCAACCGCCAAGGGTGGACGAAGCCGTCGAACTCTCGAACGGTCTCCTCTCGTTTACATTCGCGGAGGGGGACGCGGCCGCGCTGACTGCGGGCCGGGACGGTGCGCGGCGTATGAAAAGCTGCTTTGGCTTCGTGTCGTGCAAATTGTTGAATTAAACGGGGCAAAATTCGAGATCCGACACCCCATGCATCGGTTCCATAATGAGTATTTAATTTAGGGGGTGCTTCTTTGTTGACCGACGAAATTAATGGGGTTACTGAATTGGCCCTAAACAGTCACTCCGGATTATCCATTCCGATTACGTTAAACGGTTATCTCGCAATGGAGTGAATCGGGGCGGTCGAGATGTTGCCCCGCCGTATTTGCGCGCACGTTGCGGGCAGGAAGGGGCGCTTTCGCGCGGTGCTGCTGTCCGAAAGGAGAATCGCGAAACGGGGAAAATCAAAGGGATCTGCGCGAGCCTTAACCGTTCCTACACGAGCGAAACATTCTTTGGCAGCCAATTAATTTTCAGTGCTGAGCTTACGACGGAGGGATGCGGGGGAGGAGGCAGGGGGCGCGTGGAGCATTCACCTTCCTCGTTTCCTTTTGTATAAAAGCTTTAAGGGGATTCCAATTAGAACTTTCGGATTTTTCGAAATCTTCCTTTGATGAGATTTTTCTTTCTGCGGGAAAAGGACTCGGGGAAGAAGACGCTAAGGGTTCCTTTTCCCGCCGATTGTTCTCTGACGCTCGAAAGGCTGCCGCAAGGCAGGGGAACGTTACGCGATTTCGGTTCCGCGCCACATTCGACGGTTTCGGTGCGGGTAAAATTGTCGGAAGAGGTTAATTTCCGGATTTTCGGTGGAAAATGGCTCTCGAATGGAGTCGGCGGCTCTTCGACGCTTCGGAACTCATTAAATGGCGATCACGGGGGTTAATTCCAGCGATCCCCCGGGTTATTTCACTCCCAAGTATCGTTAACCGAAGACCGTCGGTCGTAATCCTTAAAAACTCGGGGATTCCCCTCTCAGGGACAATTCGCAGGTTTTAGAACAATCAGCGCGGGGAACTTCTCGGGTCAGCATCCAGATTTTCCGTTCCAGTCAAATTAGCAAAAGTTTGAATAAAGTTATTCGCCCTCCCCGGAGACATGATCGGAATACGGCTCAGACTTGAATAAGTCCTTAGGAAATTCTCCCCACACAGAAGGAAACTTTTATTTAGCCTTATTTGAATAAAGGGATGATGGCATTTCTCGGACTTCATCCCCCACGACCCTCAGCTTTTTATTTACTTCTTCAACATCTTTGGAAAACTTTCCGATTCGTCCTCCGCGGAAAGCGTAATCAGTCCGTGCCGTGCAAGGGTGGAAGATTTGAGTTCGGCTCGCTCGGGGCAGCGGAAGAGGGCGCTCCGCCGTTTGCCGCAAAGTCCGGGACAACGCGGAAGAGATCGACGGAACGAGCTGGATCATCCCCGGGCACCTCGAGGCGCTTTTCCTCCCTCGGCGGGGAGAAAAATAAAATTCGAAATTGAAAGAGAGCTTCCTTTTGTGCTGCCGTTTTGAGGCGCTAACACATATCTCGCACACCCCTAACCCCGGCATTTCTGGAGCGGCGAAAGGGAAAAAAAAATTCGATTCCCGAGTGTTATGATTCATATTAAAATCCGGGGGAATCCAATCGAAGCGATTCTTTTGCATCGCCCGAGAGGCTCCCGAGCAGAAATCCGATTTTGGAAAAGAAGCATAAACCTCCGGTCCCCTGGAATCCACATACGCCGTCCGCGGGCTTTCCCATCGGGGTGCAAGTCGAGGGTGCTAAGAAAACTCCAGCACTAAGTTATGCTAATTTGTCCGTGGGACGTGACCACTCTCCTCGTCGAGAGCTCTTTCTCCGGGATTTTTCTCCTCACATTTCTTCTTTCGGGATTCTCCACCGGTGCGGATTTGTCTTTCGGTCCTCCGTTGAAAGCTTCGGAAAATCCGGATTCGATCGGAATTTTAATGTCGACCCGGATAAATTCGGGAGCGCCCTTCGCCACCCCCAGAGCTCCTTCCCCATCCGACGTGGGAGGAAACGGAAACGAACGAAACACGGAAAAAGCGGAGATTGATACCAAATTCAATCATCATCTCCGTGCACGGGGGACGGCGACGGAAAACTGAGTTTTCAAATTCCAGGCTCCGGGCACGTATCGGCATAAGGAGCCCCTGTCCCCGGGTTCACGTTTGAAACCTTTCGAAAACCGAAGCGAGAATTAGCCGCGTTTTTAACCCCGCGCCATTGTCGAGCGAAGGACCGGAGATGGAGAAGATTCTCTTTCCATGCCCTCGCCCCTTGGAATCCGAGCAAGATTTTCAAAATCGCACTTTAGGATTCACATGATTTTTCATCCCTTCCTTTTGCGTTCTCTTTCCGAACAAATGCGGCAAAAATATGTTAACTTCTTTCACTCATTCAAAACGCCTGTGAACTGCGGGGTGGGAAAACAATTATTTCCACATAAACTTCGAAATCCGCATTTCCAAAATGTCGAGGGAGACACGCGCAACGCATTCGTTTATACGTTTTAATTCCTTTGTTATTTATTTGTTATTTCTGAATCCCCTAAAAAATTCAGATCAAAAAGGCTCAATATATTATAAAAGGGAGTTGCTTTAAAATTTGAAAAATCAAAAATTTTTTAATTTTTTTTCACCGATTTTAATTTTTATCACCGAAGCGATTTTGGGCATTCGAAGCGCAAAACCAGTCCTTTTTATTGACGGTTATTATCCTGAATTTCGGACTGTCGCGCTTCCCTCTTGAATTATTTTTGTTTAGAAAATAAACTCTAACGGGGTGGATTGTAAATTTAAAAAAATAAAAAAAGCAAAAATGCAAAATTCAACGTGAACGTGGAACGTTTACGATTTTTGCGGTTCGCCAAAAACCGGACGCTCCATATGCATGGTCACCTTTTCCCGCCTCCAAAGTTTTTCGATACTTTCAAGTAGTAAAATTCGTATTAGTTGAGAGAGCGCCGGGGCGATCGTTACGACCCAGAGGAGCCCTGTGCGCTGACTGCCGGCTGCGGCAGAGCCTGCGGCGATGGGAAGAAGAAATTTGACGCGAAATGCTCCCGGAAGTATTCTCCTCCCTTCTCCTCGTAGTCCGCTTTGGTGAACAAGCTATCCTTGAATCCCGGAGATGATGCAAGGACTCTTCCCCCGGTCCATGCGGACAGAACGGGATCGGAAACGCAGACGACGTTGAACGTCGATTTGTGCGGCCTCATCTCCATCAGTTCCCTCTTCAGCCTTTCGACCAGGCCGGGAAAGGAGGCGCAGCCTCCGGTGAGAAAAACGTTCGACACCAGCGCGTTCTAAAACGAAGAAGAAGAATGTAACGAATTTGGGAAGATGCAGCGCGCAAACCCGCATGAGTCGCAAACGGTACCTGTTCCTCTGGGGTGTATCCCTTCAGTACGAACTCGATGGTTTCCGCCACCCCTGCCTCGACACTTCCCACCAATGCGGGTTGAAAAAGCACTTCCGGTGCCCTTATTCTCTCCACTCCCACGTGCAACTGGTGACTCTCTCCGGGTTCCATGGACTCGTCGTTGTTGCCGGCATCGAATCCCGGATCGTGATGTCTCAAAACTTCTTCCAGTTCGTTCAATCTCTCCGCTTCTTCCTCGCTGTCTGACGATCCCGCATCCTGCATATTTGCTTTTTGCATTATCCATTTTCAAATATTGTTGGTAAATTCGTAACGTGTTCTAACCTTGTTTATCGCTTTGTAAACGTCCCAGTCTTCGTCTCTGGAGCCGAAATTGTCGTCTTTCTTGTCTTTCCTCGCCAGTTGACTTATTAATCGCATCCTTTCTTGCGCTGCAGCGGTACGCCTTTGCGCCAAATCCCGCTTCCTCTGCCTTCGCGCCGTTCTCTTGTTTAGAAGCTGCTGACGTTGCTCCCTTATGTCGGCCAGCCATGCGGCGAAGTCTTGTCTGTCCTTGGGTCCTGGTAAAAAACTTACAATATGAAAATCCCTGAACCTCGAAAGGAACATCCGCAATTTCCTCCACGTTCCAACTACCTAAAATCTGGTGCACTGGTTTCGGTTTCGGATCTTCCGCGTTTTCCGATGCGGTGTTGGCAGCGATGATCTTCTGCTTTATTTTCTCGATCCTCGTCTCCACAATGGCTATCTGCTTGTGCAGTTGGGCCACATTCGCAATTTCAAGGTTCTGAAGGGCCTTGTTGAATTCTTTCATTTCTCCATCTTCATAGAGCTCCCTGGTGCTCAGAAGATTCTGCAGTGTTTCCTCCTCCTCTGCAAGCTGAAACAAAAAAGTATATTGAAGGATAACAGTTTCAAAAAATTTTGCTTTTCCTGAGGGACAAATATTTGTTTTACAATGACGATTTAAAACATAAGCATCAATGAGATTCAACAGCAGGCCAAAAAGGAAGGAAGTATTGTAACCTTTTCCTCTCTCTTCCTGGCATTAATTTCGATCAATCTCCTTGCCAATTCCTTCTTCTTCTCTTTCTGCTGTTCAATAGTCACTGCAGAAGGCAAAACCGGAGCAGAATAAGGCAACTGAACAATGTGAACATTTTCATCATAATGAGATGGTTCCGACCATTTTCTCAATTCCTCCTGATATTCCAAAGCTATGAAAGTGTGATCATGAATTAGCTCCTGAAAATGTTAATTTAATATTTTTTATATCTACACAAAATGAAAAACATGTTGCTGTTAAAAAAAAAACCAGTTGTAAGTTTTGTTTTTGCTTTCAAAATTAATAAAAAAAAAATACAAATAAAAATGCACCTCAGCCCTGCTGATGGTGATTGCATTGAAATGTGATGGATATTTTAACTGCAAAAGCCTGTGTAAATAATTGATGATGTGAAAACCACCAATATTTATCCTTCTTGCATGCCAAGGATCACATTTACCATTCAAAATAGGTATGATATGAGTTGTGTGATATCCAAAACCTATCACCAAACCATTTTCTAAATTATTATGAGCTCTGTAACTTAATAGGCAGTCAACGCTGTAGTTTAAGCCAGGAATGTTGTAGCATTCAAACAGCAACTCGGTCACCACTGAAAACAAATTATGAATTTCAATCGTAAAAATAAAAATGATCATTTGCCACATCCTTATTTAAAAATAGAACACAATATGCCATTTACTCTGCCTGCAATAATTGAGGTTTAGGAACGGCTCTGTCAACAGGATGGGATGATCAACTTTTCCCTCTGTGTCGATACCCAGGTGAAGGAATGCATAATCAAACAATTGTTCCTGGGCTTCCAGATGTGTGACCACATTTCTGTCGAACTGCATTTTCAGCTGAAACCTAACAGCTTCGATGTTGGCTATCTCGTTTCCAACCTGTAGCTCTCCCCCTCCGACTCCATCCTGAAAGTGCAAATCACTTGGTAATACGGTTTCACGGAAAAAAAACCGCCATTCTGAATAACCGAAAGGGTATTAGCGCTGACTTTTTTGCCTCGCTCTCTTCTGGTCTTGGCTATCAGATTTTTGTATATCAAATTCGGCTTCTCCTGATTGGCCCAACCCACCCTGCACTGGTATGAACCTGAAAATTGAAATGAAGATGTGCATTCCTCGTAAAATAATATCTGATCAGCCACTCGTATTCGAACGAAAATTTACCGTTATCTATGACTATCGGAATGTGACCGCTTTTAATTTGTTTTGTGTACTCGTGGACGATGTCGGGCACTGTTTTCGCATCTTTCAGCTCAAACGTATTCATGCTAATTCGATTAAATTAAAATACCGCAAAAGAAATTGCGACGTGATAAGGTTAACCGAAGTGTAAACAAAACCATAGACCCAAAACCATACGGACGTTTCATCGTGGAGCGATAATTTTACGTCGATGGCCACGCTATTTTCACAACAAATTTTAAATTGGCAATCTCGATGTTTCGCAGAGCAACATTATTTTATATTCACAACGACTTCCGAATCTCCGAATCGCCATCTTGTCTCGCGCCACTTTGTTTTTTTTTTTTTTCTTTAATTTTTTTGCGGATTTATTTTCCCATTAGAAAGGGAACGAAATTTACAAATTGGGATTCGGCAGAACCAGTTCTTCGACGTTGAACCCAGGTTAATGTTTTTCGCGTTTAAAATGTTTATTTCGTTGAGAGGCGGAGAGGTTAAAAGTCGGAGGACGGTCGGGCTGAAAGACGGCGACGCAAATCCTGCGGGTCTTTTTCCTAGAGATGCCATTGAGACAGTAAAAAAAAGAGAAAAAAAAACAGTCTACGGTGCCTCGCTTTTGTAACAGTACAAGGAAAACGGGCTACCCCCCCCCTCCCCCCCGATTTTCATCGACGAAACACAAGGAGCTATTATTCAAAGTGCACAAAAGAAGAGACAAAAGAAGCATTTTGGGTCGGTCTTTTATGACCGCCACAGCCCCGAAATAATCTTCACCCAAAGCAAATAATAAAAGGCAATTACTTGAGAGCTTGGAAAAAGTCTTCTGGCTTTCGAGTCGTTCATTCATTCATTCATTCAAGACAGTGATTTACGACGCACTTTTCACTCCTTTTCTCCGACGAAATCAGGTATCGGCGAATCCTCGTCTGCAAGTATTTTAAAAGTGAAAGTCTCCGGGAGTAGAAAAGGGGTAGATGGCTGCTGCTGAGGTTTTCCGTTTTCTGGCACGTTCTGATCCGGAATCCGATGGCGCTTTCGTTCTTTTCCAGAGGTTTACAGGTCGGCGGGCGAACCGATTCCGGTCCCGAACGGTTCCAAGACATTTTGTTTCGAATCGGTTTTCTGCTCACCTCGGGCAACCTTGCTTGGGATGGGTTCGAAGGTGGCCGTCGGCCGCTTTCGAGATTGCTTCCCGATTTTCAAACCGGCTTATTCGGGACAACTTGAAGGAAAGAAAAAAGGCTTTAAAAAATTTTCATTTTATATGTAATAATAATTATTATAATTTTAACAAGCATGGCACTTGAAGTGACTCACATAACACAATTTTGTAATAAATTTTTCTCAACCCCCCTCCCCGTCCGACGGCAGGATTTGTCAAAAAAAATAAATGGCGAGTTTATGGCACCTAAAATTCCTCGGCCTCTTCGTCAGACGTACGACTCCTCCTGGTGGTCACTTTTTTCTAGGAGCACTCGCCGTGAGAAAGCGTCCCTCAAATGGTAAGACGTTATCGGGGCCCTCGGATTCAGAGGGCCCACTTTCGGTGGGGGCCTGTACGGCGGAGGTATCTCCGTCGTCCTTGGTAACGTGCTATCCGAATTCTTCTCCTCTCTCAGAGTCCTACCGCTCACTTCACTTCTTGTCCTAGATATTTCCGATAATTTACACGAATAGTTCGATTCTTCGTATCCGCCACGAATCCACTCTTGCCCGTTTCCGTTCAACCATTCCTGGTCCTCCTCCTTCCGTTTGTGATCCTCGGGCGGCGGCAGCGACTTCGAGCGGTGGGCCGCGCTCTTGTGTGCCAGCTCCCTTTGCCTGAGCCGCCCTCTGCGCTCCGGCGGCTTCGCCTCTTCCTGGGATGAATCGGCGTGAACCGGCGGTAGATGACGAAGTGGTGCTCTCTTCGGCGGCAGAGGAGGAGGGTCGACGGTAACCTGAGCGGGTGCGGCGTGTACGAGTCTTTCGTCGCAAAGAGTGTAAACCTGCTCGATAGCTCCGGTGCAGTCTTTCCCCCGAGAATTCGAACGGGACACGTGGGGCGTGGAGTCATCGTCTGACAAAGTGCTCGAATCGTAGGACCTCTCGGCATCGATGTGAGGCGTCGACCTGGAAACGATTCCCTCGTGCAGCCGATTGACAAGACCGTTCTCCAGGGTCGTTCTTCGTATCCGCGGGCTCTCGGACAGCGAAATGTTCGTGCAAAGGTGGTGGGCGGACTTAGACCGAGGCAGGGGCGTCGGAACCGGAGGAGGCTGCGGCGCACGGCCCTTGCCGTGCAGCGCAGGTCTTTTCGGTATGTCGCACTCGTCCTTTGAGTGATCGCCAAGGAGAGATTCCTGGGAATCGGCCCTGGTTGCGGAGTCGGACGGTGAGGTAACTCCCCCGGAGTTCAACCGTTTGAGCTGCGATCTCTGTCTGAACCAATCCTGCCTCTGAAAGTTGGGGTTGATTACTCCAGAAGTGGTCCGAATCGTTTGGCCGTAGATCGAACTTGAGCGATTTCTGCAACAGTCTTGTACTCTTTCCTCCCAGCCTCCGTAAACCCTTACGTATTCTCTGCTCGACGTGGTCGTCAGCGCCGACGGACCCAAATTCGTCGCAGAGTTCGAACCAGGTACAGAATAAGAAGCGGCAACCTTGAAAAAAGGCAGATTACAATTATTTCCGTTTAACGTGAATTTTCCCTCCGCATATACTCAGCCCGTCTTCTCACCTTGCTGTGTTGATGATAGTTGCTGCCGTGGATCGGTGTTGTGGCGGAGTACACTCCTCTCCCCGATCCCGAACTACTACTCGACGTGCTCTCTTCCTCGTCGGGGGTATAGAGCTGAGAGTCGGACATGGTCAAACCAGAATCGCGACTCAGAGACATCTTGTCCTTCCGCGGAGGATCCAGGAGCTCCCTCTCGAGAGAATCAATCGAAGAATCGTCCCTGCGGAATCCGCCGGCTGCGGGATAAAAGCATTATTACAGAAATCTCTACGATCGGAATCGGAATGGTCGGGTAAAAGTGACGACACTCACAGTGCAAGCTGTCGGATTCCTCTGCTCCGCTGTCCGGCAGCCTCTCCGGTGGATCGCCCAAAAGATGTGGCACGTGAGGACCGACGATCACCTCGCAATGGGTAACGAGAGCTTCGACCAAAGCGGGCACCGCTTTGGAGCCCGCCGGGGTCATGCAGGGAGTCCACAGGAGACTCGGCCCGACGCACACGCCGAGATTGCTGGCGGACATGAGATTAAGTGAAGACTTACGGGCAATGTGGTGCAGAACGCAGAGGAAATGGGCCAGGAGATTCTGATTCGCCTTCGGAAGCTGCTCGACGAGGCTCTTAAGGCGGAGGACGCGTTCCGACTGATTGTTGCAAGTGAGAGCGTCAAGCCAGAGAGGATACAGGGCAGAGCACAAGAGGGGTTCCGGGAGGGAACGCAGGAATTCCTTGAGCAGGGCGGCAGTCACTAACACTGGTACCACGTCGAGTTGAATATCTTCACCACTGTCGAGCTTATCCCTCAGCTCCCGGACTAGTCTCGCGTTCGCCGATTTGCGAAATATCCCCTGCGTAAACGGCCCTTTCTGAAACACTTGCTGCAGCATCGTCTAAAAGTAAAACGTCAAATTTCAAACAACGAGCGACGGAGACGAAAAAAGGTTTTCGGGATATTAAAATGCAAGTTACCATGACGGGCCTAGGGGGTAAGTCCCCGTTGTTCACTCTCGACAAAGGCTGGCCAAAGAGCATCCCCGGACAATGATCCACTCCATCTTCCCCCTTATTGATGCTCCTTCTGAAGACCTGTCTTATCCTCATGGGTGATTTTCTGCTTTTCTTTCTGTCCTTCTTTGTCGTCTCCATTGCTGGACACTCAGGCGTCCTCCGTGTATTCCTCAGAATAAACTGACACCTGCGATGGAGAAATTCATTTAATCGGCCACCTTCCGGCGAGAGGGCTTGCGAAAAGTGGAAGGATGGTAAATCACCTCGTGAGCGGATCGGGGCCGTGGACGTTGTTGCAGTGATCGAGATCGAACCCTTCCTCGGCGCTGAGGCCCTCCCTAAGACAGCTCAGTTTGATGGCGAAGGGTTTCTCGTGGCCGATCAATGGATACGGGGCTTCGTCTCGGGAGGATTTGGCCCACAACTGAAAATCCGACGGGTCCAAGCCTCGCATTTCCAAATGGTCCAGGGCCAGAGCAATGCACCTCGTCGCCGTGTCGTGGGGCCCCACGCTGAACGTTTTTACCTGGAGAAATTCAAACCGCCGTTGAAAGATGGAGGGGAATAATGAAGGCGGAGACACCGCGACCGGGGCCCTGGCGTCTTGCCTGAGACACTCAGGTAAACTCTTATCGTCGGGGAACCAGACAGAAGTCGTAAAACATTTCGGAGTCAGATAACGGGAACCTGCTGAAAAGCCCCCGAAGACAACATGCTCCTACTCACATATTCTATATTGGTGGAGACATCGTTGTACAGCACTTGGATGTTCGTCGTCTTCGGTTCCTTCTCTCGCTCGATGGCCACCACTTCCGTCAGCTTATTCCACCACAAGTCCCTCGTCGCCTGAGTGCTGAAACGAAGAGGAAAACTTTAGTTTTTTAGGACGTCGCTGAGAACGCACTCCAAACTTTTCGCCGCGCACGCGACCGCATCGCGCCGGATGAGAGAAATTTAACGACAGCGAGACGGTACCTCCTTCGAGAGTCGGGAAAAAGATTCCTCCGGAAAGAGGGCTCCGGGGATACGGGCCTCGAATCGAACTGCCCCTGCAGGAATTTCAAGCAGTTGATGCTCTCGTCCCGCGACTTTCGCTCCGATCTCGTCAGGATGCGGAATAACTTCCGCTGTCGACCGATCGACCAGCAGGTCACGTCGACGACATCCTCGTCCACGTCCGCCAAATACTCGCTGCTGCCCTCGAATCCCGTGTCGTAGCTGCCCAGCCTCATGCCCAAAGTCATTTCCGTCCTCCCCGACACCGCTACACCATCCCAACCGATCGCAGCGTCAATTTGACCGAGTCCAAAGTACCTCGAAATTTTATTGCTGAATTGCTTTAATTCTCTCACTTTTTTTTTTTTTTTTTTTTTTATTTTCACGATCGCGACTGCTTTGCTCCTCAACTGAACTTCCACAATTGAAAAAAACGAAGCGAAATATTTCGGCGGTTCTTCCGGTCGAGCGTCTGCGGAAACACTGAGCTACCGGTCTCGGTGCAATTTTCACCCTCTGGGGAAAGACGAAACGTGATTGGTCGGCGGCAGGTAGGGGAAGGGTTCAAACCAATACCGGTTTCCCATTTTGGATTTCCTTTTTCAAATGTTTTTCATTTATGTCTTAATCCCCTGTTTGAAATGGTGGGGATGGAGGGGAGGAGAGGGCGATGAACGAACGAGGCAACACCGCAAGAATTCGGGGATTAGCCCACGGGGTGTCGTCAAGAATTTCTTTCCGGGCAATTAATTAAATACAATGGAAGAAAAAATCGGGGATCGGTGGGTTAATCCTCCGAGGAAATACTTCCCACGAGCCGTCTTTATTCCGATTTTAATTTGACCACGGAAGGAAACGCGGATCGAGAGCCCTCGGAGAGGGCTGCGGAGGGAAAAATTTCCCCTTTCCTCCGTACCTGAATGTTGCGACGATGTTCGTCGTCGGCCATCCAATGACGAATGAGGTTTCCTGGCTTTTGTGGACCTCTATCACGTCCTCTATGGAACACTTCGTCATCCATATTTCGGAGACGCGAACCTTTTCCTTCAGCTTGAAGTTTCCGCCTGAGCGAGCCTTCGCGACGAGGAGGAGATCGTTGAAGAGGAATAAGTGCCTTTCCTGGCTTTGGACACCCTGCAACGATAAACGGTCAATGAGCACGGTGCCGAACGGGGAAAAGAAGAAAGCGTCGTGACAACATCTACCGTAGTGAACTGAACCGGAGTCTCCAGCAGGAAAACCCGCTTGTCCCGTCCGTCTTTCGGAAGGCTCTGATCTTCCGGTTCCAGTCTCTTTGCAGAAAGCGCACGCTGCAGTCTCGAAGCCGTCGTGCTCCTCTTCCGCATAAGACCTTTCATACGCATCGTCAGCGCGTCTTTGTCATAGAGTCGGAGAGCGTCGCTTGGGAAAAGATCCTGTATCCTCTCCAAATCGCTTTCCTCCTGTCCCCTTTTCACGCCCTGCACAAAACGGGAACCATCATCAGTGTCTTTGACCCGATGTCAAACCTACTTCCGCAGGTCGTTTACCCAAATTGCCGAAGTCTCTCTCTCTCTCTCTCTCTCTCTCGCTTTCTTCCACCCTCTTACCTTGTCCCTAAACTTTCGGAACCGGAACCGAGCCATGGCATCGACGTCGCAAAATATGGGCCAGGACCGATTTTTCATATTTTTAAAACACCCGTGCGACGGTCGTCACCGTCGCGGACGTCATCGTCACAACCGCTGACTGGCATTCAACCTGTCTTTGTTAAAAATCAACGCAAAACTGAAAAACGCGCTGAAAATGCGAAAAGACATTTCAGCAAATTTGCCTGAGCGATGCAGTCGAACGAGGGAAATTGCACAGCAACGGAAACGGAGGAGGCCTCGATTAGGTCACCCGCGTGTTTTCATTAATGGTGAGACGCAATGGGTCTACATGCAGCGGTCAGCAAAATGCGCGACTGGCCAAAGGTGAAAAGTCCACTTTAAGAGTGTTGATCCGACAGGAGCCTACAGCGGAGGAACAAGAACTGGATCAAAATAAGCCGCCTTCCGCTTTCGGAAAGCGGGTCATACCCCGTCAGTCGAGGAAGAGCGCCGCGACATCGCGGTCGTCTGCGTTTTCCCGTCTCGAACGACGCGTTCGGCGTCCACGTCGAAATACTTTGCAATTCATTAAAAGAAAAAAAAAAACATGGAATTCGTAAATCAAAAAGCCATTCTTCAAAGCTACCTTGGAACTTGGTTAAAGGCAATAATACCACTTTGTCATTTGAATCGGACGCTTATGCGGTGCTGGTTCTTCCGGTTCCCTGAATGAAATGCAAAAAGTCGTTATGCAACCCAAAGCTGTCTGTGGTTGGTCTCCGGCCCTCGGGCCCCGAATGTCCTCCAAGGGCAGCCCAATTATCCGGTGAGCAGAATCGAAACATGATTCCGATACGATGATAATCATCAAGGCACAGCCTGGATACTCCCCCGGGGCGGCTGCCGAGAGAGACTCGGGCACGAGAAATCGGCGGCTAACTCACCTCCTTAGCCTTCGTCTTGTTCCCGGCGAGTTCCTCATTTTCCTTACCCTCTGCGAGGAGCGTCTGGATGTACTGCTCATACTGGGCCAATCTCCGGACCTGAAAGCACGAAGAAAAGAGGCGTATCAGAGCTCCGTCGACGAGATCGTCGCTCGGGGAAGCCCCGAGCGCAGTCTTCCCGTTCGCGACCGCAAGCGACGCCGTTCGCTTGCTTTGCTCGTGCGGGAAGACAGGAGAGGCGGTCCCAGCGACGATGCACGACCTTTCGCGGCCGCGCTTCCCGGGATGCGATTTCGGAAATGGGCCAATCGTCCGGATTTCGCGTCCGAGATTGGTCCACGGATGCTGGGAAGAGCGGGGGGGGGATTTGG